>APFE030670726.1:0-11522 GCA_000404065.3 Pinus taeda | reverse complement strand
GGACAAACCCCAATGCGGGGAAACCCTTTGATCAAATCTTCTTTTATCTTCAATAGTTCAGCAAAGAGAAATAGTACAAAATCTGAATTCTGTAATTTTATATCAGCAGTAGCAAACCCTAGATCAGCAAAGTCAAACTTGGTCAAACTAGCTAAAATTGACCTCTAAAATACTTGGTCAATTTCCGGTCAACTTGTCCTCCAACATCCTGAAGAAACAGTGCTTGAACAGCCCCAAAAGTTCAGTCAATTTGTAGATTTCTGAAGTCAACTTTCAACCCTAAACTAGGGCAATCAACATCGGTCAAACTAGAGGTCAGATCACCTCGATTTTCATGCCAAAAATTGTGGCCTACCTAGGAGAGGCAACCACACCCAATCTGCTCTTCTGGAAGGTCAACGCTTGGGCAACACTGGTCATAGAGATGACCTACTACCCTAGCATCCTTCTTTTTGCATCTTCCTTGCTCTAGGATGTCTTTATTTCAGCCACACATGTGAGAGAGAGAGGTTCCTTTTATGCGTAGGGGAGAGAGAGAGAAGATGAGTGAATTGAATCGTCCAAATGAGGAGAATGCTCCTTGTATTTATATGCAAACGTTGAAGTTGAATAGACATGGTTGTTGGGCTTCTGAGCCTACATAAGTTTGTTGCCCGACCTTGACAATTTGTCCATAACCAAAATAAATTCATATCTCCATAAATACTTATCAGAATTGGATGATCTTTAGATCTATCCTACACCTCTTGATGAGAGAAATCTATAAAAAAATATCAAAAGCCATAAATAAGGTGATCCACATGGAGTTTGGCCCTAGTTGACAATTTTAACAGTTTTCTAAAAAATTATCTAGCACTTGAAGTCTCTTACTCTTGGAGTAAAACACCATATTGCATGGAATATTTTTTCTATGTCACATGTAGTGTATCACAATATTAATTTATCTATTTGATACTTTGAAGCTCACTAAATTTTTTAGCCTAAATTTTCTTATCATTCTCACAAACGTTTCTAATTATTTATACCACTACTGAAACTCATTTACAACAACACATTGAAAGAGATTTTTAATTTTATTTATTTATTTATTTTTGTGGGGTAAATATTGCATTTCCTTCTAAATGAGAATTTACATGAAGTAATGAAAATTTTAAGTTTGTTGGTCACTCGGAAAACCTAACCATATCCAAACATTTACCCTCTATAGAGATTCATAAGATATTGAAATGCCTAGGAGTTCAAAATTTACCATACAAAGACTAAAATGCAGGCCTTTTCAACCATGGAAATACATTATAGAAGTAGGAGCACATAAAATAGGGGATGTAGCCAGAGACAAATATAGGGGTATGAATCAGTAGTTGTGACCTCCATGGCATCCTTGCTGTTAGATTGAGTGTCTCTAGATGGGGGATGGATTCCAAGGTGTTGCTCAATGCACTCTAGCTACTAATCCAAGTCCTTGATATGGCAATGCAAGTGTTCCATGGAGTGGAGAATACTTTCCTAATACTCATAATTTTTTGAAAGAACCTTGCCAAGAAATTTCATATGCCAATACAGATCCATTGTGTGCATGTACTAGTTAAAGTGGTCATGTGTATGCACGATGTCCAACACCCAATCATCTAACTTAGCTAGAACCTCAATATTTGAGAGGTCCCCTCTCTCTTAGAATGGGTGAGCTCATCATGAATATGGCTTGGGGTAATCTCTCTAAACCAAGAAACAATTTCCTCCAATTAATCATGAGTATGAGTGTTTCCTCAGCTACCTCGTTCCTAATAGTATGTCGCTTCTCTACGGACACGAACATTCTAACGAGGCATGATGGGATCACAAGAAAGGGGAAGAGGGACAAGAACCATAAGATTTTCATTAGGGGGTTAACAAATACCCACACTTATGAGAGTTAAGGGAGCAGGATGGAGCCACGAATGCAACCAGGACAAAAAGAGACAAACTATTGACATAAGAGAAGTGAGGGGAGATAGCAATGAAAAGTTCTTAGAGGGAGACACCTTTCTTGAGAAGGGGAGTTATAAGTGTATATTTCACTGTAGATTCAAACTGCTTATGTGATATGCTAAAACAAAAAACATGAATCTACTCTACTCATCAATGGAAACAAAAATTGATCAATGAAAACACTAAGCACAAAGGGAAGAATTTCAATTGCACAACACAATATTTTTCTGAGGAAAGCAATTACTCAAAACCCAGACTATATATATTGCATTAACTAGAAGATATGAGAAGAAAATACAATTCTTGTTCAACCCAAACAATCTCTACACAAGTACAAACTATCTTATTGCTTCACAAATTAGCTTAAGCCAACACTTAGCCAAATCTATTTCCTACCAAGCCCCTACTTCCTTGCACAATCTGTAAGGGAATTAGCCCATATTTAATTTGGAAAATCCCTCACCACAATCGCACAATCCGTCGTAGGCCTTCTATTGATCACATGCACAAATTGTACAACTTGGAAAATTATACAATTGATAGTACATTGTCCCTGAACTCTAATCTCAACTGGTCTTCCTCTGAAATGACATGCATGAGTTATTTATGAGTGAATAATAAATTATCTAATTAACCACAACATGTGAATTAAATCCAAATTAATTCACTTGACCTCTCACTAGTTCCTCCATCAGTTAGAACTATTTTATCTAAATTTAACTCAGTTAAACTAAACTAAATAATTACAACTAAATAAGAACTCAACCGGGGCCCCTAAAATTTAGAGATCACTCTACATGAATCTAGATATAACTCTAGATATACTTCCAACTCGAATTTAATAATCCAACGAAGTAAAATTAACTTAGTTAACTGCTACAAGTTGTTGTGAGACTAGAATTACAATTCAAACCCTAATTTAATTTAAGGACAAATTAAATTAAGATTTTCTAGATGTTATTTTCAACATTTATTATTGATATTGTCAACACTCCCTCTCAACAAAAAATGAATTCAACTCTATCCTGATCCAGTACCTTTGGAATGTTCTACATGCAACACTTGTCACTTTTGTTGTTGCTACTGCAACATCTGCAACCAAAATGCATCCAAAAATAAACTGAATCAACTGTGTCTGCAACTATCTACTGGAAAAAGTGTGTTTTTGATGACTCTACTCCTAAGTCTCCTACTCTGTTGTCAACACTGCTCTGCATTCCTCAGTATCTGACTAACACTAATCCTCCTACTACTGAATATTATGGGGCCCCGTAACAAGGTAATGATCCAAGAGAAAAAAAACACCTCAATGGATCCCGCCCAAATTTTTGCACTCTTGGGACTATTGCTTCTAATTACCCCACCTCTCACCTAAATTTATGGTTGCATGTGCTCTCTCTGCCCACTTGGCTCTAAATTCCCCCTACTAGAGGTCTCTACTGGAGTAGACGTCTCCACTCAGTCTCCTCTCTTCTTCTCCAATTATGGCTGCTCCACAACTTGTTGAGGTTTTATGTTGAGAGGTAATTCATGCTCTCTCTCAACCACCAAGTCTCTAACCTTTGCCTTGATCCTCAAGGCTGTTCATGCATCTTGTATCTCAAGTGCACACAATTTCTTGACTCGCACATCAATTTGTTTCACCTGTCAGATGGCGGTGTGTCTAAGGAAAATCTTTCCTTTTCTAAAAATCACATCATAACCACGGTCTTCCAATACCACAATGGAAACAAGATTCTTCTTTAGTCTTGGAACATACATAACATATGTGAGTCTAAGAGGGGAGAAAAAGTCCCTCTAAAAAGTAACAATATTGATGTCGATCGCGTTATACCTCCCATCATCTCCAAACTCTATGTTATGCTTGAGGTCTTTCTCCTCCAAGTCACTGAAGAGATCTTTGTTCCCCGTCATATGGAACGAGGCACCACTATCGAGATAGCACATGATTCCCATTACAGTTCTTTTCATGCATGCAATGAGAGTAAAATCAAGTTCGAATTGTGAAGCTAGAGCTTCACTTGTTGTTGCTACTGCAGGCTCCTTCTTGCTTGCTTTCTTTTGTGGGAATTTCATGGCATAGTGCCTGATTTCATGACAGTGAAAAACACTTGATGTTCAATAATTCCTTCTTCTTTTTGCCCTCCTTGCCTTGGGACTTCTTTTCCTTGAATTTATTTTCATTGCTGACTAATGTAAAGTCCTCTTCCACTTCTTTGGATAAGGTCTCATCTGGTGTTCCATTGAATCTTTTCTTGTTTCAAGTCGAACCACAATTACTCCCACTCTGGTAGCTTCTCCCTCCCATTAACTGAGTCCTGGTAGTTGTGCCAACTCTTCGGAATTCGTAGAAGTGCTAGGCTCACCAAATCTTATTTTGCAACAATAAGCCTGACACTTCCAAGCTCATCCTGACATTGGATGAACTTGGTCAAGTACTTCGGAATTCAATCGCCTTTCTCCATCTTGATCTTTCTGAGCTTGTCCTTCAGTGCCAACTTCCTATGGTCAATGCTATTTTGAAACAGGTCCATCAATTCCTTCCACATTGCAAATGGAGTTTCCTTACCGTGGATATTTGAGACAGTATGATCTCAAACTCCTTCTAGGATAATCCTTCTCACCTTTTCCACACACTTTCTCCATTCAGCCAGATCTTTAGCATTAGATGTTGGAGGCTTCGGGATATCATGATCTATAAATTCCTTCAACCCGTTGTCTTTCGACATTTCCTCCATCCTATCCTTCCAAGCTATGCAATTTGAGCTTCCCTCCAAGGCATACTCAAGTCTCAAACCATAGAATGACATTCTTCTGACTCTGAAGTATGAAACTGCAAATTCAATTTCACCTGCACAACAAACTTGTATTCTCCTCTTCTATAGTGACTTTAGCTCTAATACCATGTATATTTTTACTATAGATTCAAACTGCTTATGTGATATGCTAAAACAAAAGACATGAATCTACTCTACTCATCAGTGGAAACAAAAATTGATCAATGAAAACACTAAGCATTAAATGAAGAATTTCAATCGCACATAACACAATATTTTTCTGAGGAAAGCAACTACTCAAAACCCCGACTATATATATTGCATTAACCAAAAGATCTGAGAAGAAAATACAATGCTTTTTCAACCCGAACAATCTCTGCACAAGTACAAACTATCTCACTACTTCACAAACCAACTCAAGCCAACACTTAGCCAAATTTGTTGCCTTCCAAGCCCCTACTTCCTTGCACAATCCCTAAGGGAATTAGCCCATATTTAATTGGGAAAATCCCTCACCACAACTGCACAATCCATCATAAGCATTCTATTGATCGCATGCACCATTTGTACAACTCGAAAATTATACAGCTGATAGTACATTGTCCCTGAACTCTAATCTCAACTAGGTCTTGCATGAGTTATTTTTGAGTGAATAATCAATTATCTGATTGATCACTACATGTGAATTAAATACAACTTAATCACTTGACCTCTCACTAGTTCCTCCATTAGTTAGAACTAGTTTATTTGAATTTAACTCAGTTAAATTGAATTAAATAATTACAACTCAATAAGAACTCAACCTGGGCCCCTAAAATTTAGGGATCAATCTACATGACTCTAAATAAACTTGCAACTCAAATTTACTAAGCCAACTAGGTCAACTTAACTTAGTTAACTGCTACAAGTTTCTATAAGACTAGAATTACATTTTAATTCCTAATTTAATTCAAGGACAAATTAAATTAGGATTTTTCTAGATGTTATTTTAACATTTATTGTTGCAATTTTCAACAATAAGGGGGTGAAAGGAACCCAAAGTGGCAATGCACCTAGAAGTAGCTAGAGCATTAACTCTAGGCAGTTGTGGGAAGTGGAAATCCAAGCAATGATACATGGACAAAAAACTAATATCGAAACAAAGAGGAAGAAGCGTGACAGTGTGCAGAGGGAAGGCAACCAGAAAGGTACAAAACAGTTCCATGATGGTAGGATTCTTTGTCCAACGTTAGGAGGTAACATAACCATTCATGTGATCATATTTGAGCTTGAAAATAACAAAGTACCTGATGAGGCTGCCCAAAAATAATGAAAACTTTGTGGAGTAAATCCCTCAAGCAAAAAAATAGCAATTTTCTTCAGAAATGCAATCCAAATTGGGAATGGGAGGACCTTCCTCACTGGGATTTTGGAAATGAGCCATAGTTTTTAGGTCCTCAACTAGCAAGCTCTCGGGGAGATGAACTAGTAGAGGATCTTGATAATAGATTGCAAATTTCATTATCTAGTAATGTTTATGTAATAAGATCCTCTAATGGTTGGAAATTAAAACTGCAGAGTGCCAGAATCGAGATTGAAGTTTCCATGCTTGACATTTGTGTATAATGATGCTTCACATGTGAGAGGCTCTCACATACATGAAGGAGAATTCAATTGCAGTGCGTTGAAAAATCAATGCAAGTAGATTAGGGTTTGATTTCTCTTTCTTGATAATTAATTGTGAGTTATGTTTCCTTATTTTACTTCTTTATTATCTTATCTTTAATCAAGAAATTGCCATATTATGTGTGTATGAAGATAAAAAAAACACAAGACATAAGATGTAGGCACTCTGCCTAGGAAAAACCCCCTTGAGGGGAGTACCCAGTCAAAAATTTTCTTCCTTCAATAGTTTTCTTTGAGATTCTTTAGCCTAGACATAGACCAAACCTTCCCTCCACACCAAGTCAACCCTTTCAGATCTTCGACCCCTTTGCTGCAGCACTTCCACCCTAGCAACTTCGATTATGCAGCAACTTACGGCATCATGCAACAACAACACTTGGAATACTTTGATCTCCCAAACTAGGGCACGAAAGAGAGAGAGAGAGTAGCACCAAAACTTAAATTTCTTCCTTCTCCTTAGCCTTGACCCAACTTGCACTCCTTTGGACATTCTTGACCCACTTCACACTTTTTCAATCTTCACTAGAGATATCGAACTTGCTTGAGATGAGATGCTCCAAATGAATTCGATCTCCTTCTATTTATAGGCTCTAGGTGAGGTCGAATGGGTGTCCCTTAGGCTGACTTGATCTCCTTTAGGTCGACTTAGCGTGGAGATTACATAAATCATATTTGACTCAATAATAAACCTTTTTACATGATTCCAAAGCCCAAGAAGGGTCTCTTTAAATGTACAATGACTATATTGACTCAATATTAATCCTAGGAGTCCACAATGGGGACTTTGACTAATATAATGATGACCCAAGCATGAAACCCATGCTTTAATAAGTCATTGATACAATAATAAAAATATTTATTTATTCTTTTGACAAGTACATTACATAATGATTCAAATGTATTTATGAAGACTAAACCTAATTACATTATTCAACACTCCCTCTTAACTAGGTGAGGTATTCATAATATACAAATATAATAGAAGATATCAAAACTATATGTGTATATATCCCTCCTCTTAATAATAAATAATACAAAAATAATAAATAATAATATAATAATAAATAAATCACTTAATAATAAAAATAATAAATCATAAATGATATATCATGAAATAATAAAACTAATAAAAATAAAAATAGTAATAACCATACTAAAGCTCTAAATAAGAATAAATAGAAATAAAACAAGAAAACTATCAAAAAGAAGAAAATAAAACAAGAAAACTAAAATCAAAAGAAAGTCACATGTAGACACATGGAGTGTGTACATGTAGTTTCCCTTCCAATGTTTGTGCTATTTAATAGATGGTGAGGAAGATGAGAGGCATTCCTGTGTTCCATCATTCTAAGATTCTATCTTCCATTCTCTTGGGAGAATGGTGTTCTAAGACATAGGAGTCACTGGCAGTAGTATGTTGCTTGAGGGCTTGGGGATAGCTAGTTGTAGCAAATCCTTGCGCAATTGAGCCTACGGTTGGGTGGGGAGTCGTCCCCAAAAATTTGTTTCGGTAAGCCTACTTCTACTACAAGTAAGCACTAGTAATAGTTTGAATTTAGTTTATTAATTATATGTTTATTTGGCTAAGGTAAGTTCCACTTTGATTTAAATTTAATGTTAAGCTTTAGTCATTCGAATTTGGATTTTACATTGAGACAATTCTCTAAGTTTTACTCTGACATCATTATTACCTTCTAACTCATGTTTTCAATGGTTTATACTACAAAATTTGTGATTGTTGATCAATTATGGTAATTTATGGTTTAAGTATTGTGATTGTTGATAATTTATGATAAAATATATCTTATTAAAACTCATAAACTTTGACAATAAGGATAATTTATTAACCTTATTATTATTAGACTCTGGTAATAATTATTATTGAGTATATTAGTTCTTATTTTATGCTTCTTCAAGTAATGAATCTTGATATTGAGTTACAGTAGTGTTTTATTTCTCGTACAAGGTCTCCATATCAACCTTCTTTTCTTTTTACAATTCATCAACTTTCTTTTCATTACATTTTGAGAATTGATCTGGCCTTGTAGACTGATATACTTCTAAACTAACTACAGCCAGCTTATTTCCTTAGAATCATTATAAAAGTATGATATTAGAAATGAGACCTGAAATTCCAGGGGTATTACCATTTATTTTGGAAGACCAACAGTAAGTGTTTGTTCACTATAAGTTAAAGTTTGATGCACTCATTAGTTCCTCATTGGTTTTTCTCATGCATCATAATAGACAACAGATTCTTTGGTTTGAATACCGGTTCTTTCCTCTTTGATTCTTTGCTCTCATTAGAATCTCATTACATGGTAAAACCACTATCTCATTTTTTTGAGTTGTTTGTGTCATTTCCTAAACGCTATTTCATAAAATGAAAAGTGTTATAATCAACTACAATGGTTAAAGGTGTGACATAGCTCTCCATTACAACCATATAACAAAGCGAAATTCTAAATGAGTCACATAATTAAAGGTATATAGTTTTGTTATGAATCATTAATTCATTGGAAAAGTATATAATCTTGTAATCTTGGATGGTGATAATCTACCCATAATTGACGATGTTTAATTCTCTGAAAGATTGTACGATTGATATGGTATATTGGCAGGCTTTTGTGGAGGAACAAA
Organism: Pinus taeda; assembly: GCA_000404065.3. Taxonomy (NCBI): domain Eukaryota; kingdom Viridiplantae; phylum Streptophyta; class Pinopsida; order Pinales; family Pinaceae; genus Pinus; species Pinus taeda. The sequence goes on along the minus strand of APFE030670726.1, from coordinate 2,472 downwards.
TCTTTAATGCTGGTGTAACTACTGACCACCAATTCATTTTAGTTTACATAACACTTGAAGTATTTGCATAATTTGTCACCAATTAAAGTGCTCTTAAATAATGAAATTTGTCCCAATTCACAATGGATAAACTCTGATATCTTATTACCTTTAGATGATCGTTGTTCACTTGCATATGTTAATTATTCAATCTGATCTAACAGTCCTTGAATGCTGATCATATTATTCACTAATTATCTGGGTTGTATTACTGTTCTCATTGTCCTTTAGCAATAGCAGTGGCTTGGTATTTCTCTGGTCTATTATTACAAGAACACAACTCTCTCAATATGATCTTGATGATTAAGATGTTGTGAACCCATTTGGAGTGCTTACTTAGCTAAGACAGACTAAGTCATGTTTTATGGTTTGAACGTTATGATACATCTAAATCGTACCCTATGATTTTAGTTTAGTTTTGAGTATAAGTTACATGAGGTTTCGTGATTCAAGGTTAATTGCATATAGTGGATAAAAGTTGTCTAAGGAGAAATGGAAAGGAGAAACTTGCAATTTTTTAAGGATGATAACTAATGATAGCTCATGTGATTATTGCCAATGTGGATTAGATGCTTAAGGTGGTAGAGAAGAAGTATCACAACAAGGGTAAGAAATCAGTAAGAAGAGGCAACCTATTTTGGAACATAATGGAAGAAACATAACTTGGTACTCTAAAGGTATCACTATAAGGTCTATCTAAGGATGATGCACATAAAGAAGAAAATATTGGCAATCAACTAATGAAGTTGAATAATCATGGTAATAATGAAGGATATTTTTACGAAACCTGGACGGTATGATAACATAGAATGATTGGAGAAGATAAGTTGTGTGCATAACAACATCTATAACTATGGGAGAGCCACATGGTAAATTTTTTCATAGGTGACTAACTATATGAATGAATTATGGATAACACAACTTATGATTAGGGAATTTTATAAGAAGATTACATTTGGTAGCTACCTTAATGAATTTATTATCCAAGTTGGGAAATAGTAACAACATTTCCAAGGTATATCAGTGCTATAGGAGAGAAGGAGAATAAACCACAATGATTGGAGGTGAGAAATTAAAGTCAATTTAATAAAATAAGAATGAAGTGAAGAAACTTCCATTTTTGAAGCTAGTAGACATGGAATAGTAGGAAATCAAGACAGGGAGAAAAATAAAAATATATCTATGAATATCGGGTAGGAGATGAAGGGAAGTTCTATCAAGAAGAAAGTTCTTTTAAAGGTATTGATGAGTGGAGCGAGAAACATGATTGGTAATGGTCATAATGATGATCTACATATTTTAAAATGTGAAGGTATGAAGTTGCATGATGACCAAGTGATAATAAACAAGGAAGATATAGGAAGGAATGTTGCTAGAAATTTTATAAGGATACCTTGAGAAGGATTGTGTACATAGTGACAAAAGAAGTGAAAGTCAATTAATAGAGGTTGTACTTGACTAATTTTCACTCATTGTTTCATGAGTAGGGCTTCCCATAAAGTTAAAAGAGGTTATTTCCACATAACACCTCACATTTAAATTTTTCATGGACAATGATGGTAGTTGTGTTTCCAATTGTTTCAAAATCTAAAATAATCATACTATTTAATAAGAAAGAGTCTTTTATGATAAAGCAATCAAATGGTATTGAGATACGAACTTGACAAACTAGACAAGATAAGAAAATATTTCTGTGGATGAAGTGCTAATTGTTAAATAACTCAACGTGGATCAACAAATCCTCGTGAAAGTAAATTAAGCATGATATAAAATGAAATCATGATGAAATAATGTTTATATGCAATTGCATATAGCAGTATTGGAATCAGTATGCCAAAGGGTAAATGGATGTAAATCAAGGAATTTTAATTTTGAGATAGATGATGATGGAATAACTAGTAATATCTTAAACAATGAATTTCACCAGAATTTCCTTGGAGAGGGTGCAACACTAGGAATTCCCGGGAGGTCACCCATCCTAGTACTACTCTAGCCCAAGCACGCTAAACTGTGGAAATCTGATGGGAATGAGAGATTAAGACCCAAGATGATGAGGCTTATGTGAAATTAAATGATGTACTTAGATGATTATACCGTTGGTGTAAATGATCAACTACCTAGTAGAAAGAAGTGGAAATGATTATTGAAAAGTAATTGACAACTTGAGGAAAACATATTGACGATGTTTCATGATATCATGGTAGCAAGATAAAGATGTACATATGGTTCTTATAGTGTTAATGTATCCATACGATGATAGCAATACGCATAAGTATTATCACATTATGTCAAGGTATATTGACATGTTCATTTACTACGTGATGATAAATATTTAATGTTGAATACTCATGATGGATATGATATGCATAACGTGGCATAAGAGTTATGATGATGTAATATGAGGTTTACTGACATGTGGTTCATTTATGTGAA
>APFE030670721.1:190274-290097 GCA_000404065.3 Pinus taeda | reverse complement strand
TAGCTGGAAAAATGATTCATTATGGTACAAAGATTGCTTATACCTCTGTAAGAATTCCCAACTAAAACAAAATATTCTTATGGAATTGCACACTTCTCCCTTAGGAGGGCTCTCGGGATTTTTAAAAACTTACCACAGGGTTAAGAAGGAATTTTTTTGGGAGGGCGTTAAACCGAATATTCAAAAGTTTGTGGCGGAATGTTTGGTTTGCCAGCAAAATAAAGTTGAAACAATGAAGACACCGGTTCTATTACAACCTTTATCCATTCCAAGCCAATGTTGGGAGGAGGTTTCAATGGATTTTATCACAGGTTTACCCAAGTCTGAGGGAAAGAGTGTCATCATGGTGGTAGTTGACAGAATTACCAAGTATGCACACTTTTGTGCATTATCACATCCATTTAAAACCAGTACAGTTTCTACTGCATTTATGGAAACAATTCAAAAGCTACATGGAAACCCAAAGATTATTGTAAGTGACAGAGATCCCATTTTCACTAGAAATGTTTGGACAAAATTATTTTCCTGTCTTGGTACTCAGTTAGCTCATAGCTCATTCTCAATCTGATGGGCAAACTGAGATAGTAAACAAATGTTTGGAAGGATATCTTCGTTGCTTTGTACCTGATAAATAGACATAATGGGTCAAATGTTTGCCTCTGGCTGAATGGTGGTATAACACTTCCTTCCATACAGCAACAAAAATGACCCTATTTATGTCACTTTATGGGTATCAGCCACCATCCATCACATCATATTTAAGAGAAAATTATAAGGTACAAGCAGTGGAACATCACATCGAACATCAACAAAAAGTCCTCCAACTCTTAAAGGATAACCTCATGTTGGCACAGAATATAATGAAACAACAGGCAGATCAACATCGCAGTGAAAGAAGTTTTGATGTAGGTGATTGGGTATTCTTAAGGCTACAACCGTATAAGCAAGTGTCCCTCAAGCAAGCTAAGAAGGATAATAAATTATCACCAAAGTATTATGGTCCGTACAAGGTGTTGCAAAAGATTAGTACTATGGAATACAAATTAGAGCTTCCTGCAGCTTCTCAATTGCACCCAGATTTCCATGTTTCATGTTTAAAGAAGGTTATAGGTGATAAGCTCCCAATTCAAACAATATTGCCAGAACTTGACGAGGAAGGAAAAATTATATTCGAACCAGAAGCAGTCACAGAAACAAGAACTTGACAGCTACGAAATCGATCAATTTCAGAGTATCTTATCAAGTGGAAAAACTTATCTACTGAATATTCCACATGGGAGGATGAGAATTTTATACAGAAGCATCCAGAACTACTCAAGCGTTGAGGACAAAACTTTTTTTAAGGAGAGAGGCATGTTGGGTCCCTATAATACTAGTGATTACCCCATTACTATTGTAGTTGTACCCCTTATTAATATTGTCATGCCCCTATTGTCCCCATATTGTTATTACTGTGTCCCATAGAATCCCTCTATTGTTCTTTTTGTGTCTTTATATTATTATTTTTAGGTCGGCTGGGTTATATTGTGACTCCTTAGACTCCTATATATAGAAAGGAGGTTTGATCATTTGAATCATCCAAGAATTGTTCATTTATGTAATGTAAAGGAGGTTGCCCCCTCGAAGAGGCTGAATAAAGAGGTATACCCTAGAAAAAGAATAAAAGGGTGAAAAGAATAAAAAAGAGGTCAAAAAATAAAGGAAAATGAACCCTAACAAAAGCAAAAGAGCAAGAAAATGTCAAGTCTAAATGCCACTACTTTTTTACTTTTGTATAACAAAAATTGTGTGCAGCTTGTCACCTATGCCACAATTCATGAATAGTCAAATAGTTTAAGCTTGACTAGTTCATATTTTCAATTTCATGTTGTAGAAATAGAGAATAAAGATCTGACCAAACAGTTTAATCTTGGCGGATAAGTAGATAGGTAGAGTGAAAAAGGAGCTCAACAGTTTAATCTGAGCCCTTGGATGTAATAAGTGTAGATTTAGATAGATATCACTATGTAAAAGAAAAGAAAGTTTGATAAGGGTTTGCCAGTCTAAGTGCACCCTAAAAAAGAAGTGAAAATGGTAGGGTGAAGTAGGTAGGGTAAGTAGATGATGGTTGCAAAATAAATATGTGTTGAATGATAAGTTTAAATGCTTAAATCTTTTAGTTTCATCACTAGGCAAAGGCATATATCACATGGAAAGGCACTTCAACATTCAAAGTCAAAATAATTAACTTCCCTACCCATTCCCCTAAAAAATCTTCACTAATTCTCTAAGTACTAAAGATAATTACCAAAGTTAGAGGGGCTCAAAGAATTTCTCTGACTTTTGGAGGGACTGGACCCTCGACCCAATAATTGAAATGCCTAAGGTACTTAAGCCCCTTTCATCAACATTTCCCACCCCTTAAGATCACTCATCCCTTTGATAAAACTTTTCCTAAGTAAAATCCTATTTTAATTAGGGAAATTAAAACAAATCTGCATAAAAACCCTTTTGTACACTTTACCCTAAGTAATATGTTATACGATGAAACACTTTTGGAAAACATTGGACTTAGCGCTTTCCCATTCATTTTTGTTATATTAAACACTAATGTTTATTATATAATTCCCCTATAAAATAAAATTACCCACAGTCGTATTATATTATTAGACAGAACCCCAAATCATTATATATCCCACCCCTCAATTAAATATAATCATAAAAATAAAATAAACAGGATTAATTAACTAATCCGTAGTTAATTAAGAACCCGACCCCGCCACCATTTAATGAGGATTAATTAATTCATTTGGACTAACTAATAACTCGATAACCAATCGAATCACCCCTGATGTTATTAGTTTCTTTAATATATATTGGGCCCGCCCTTCGTATCTACCAGTCACTTCATTTCCCTAACAACCATCTGATCGGAGAATGCAAATCCGATAGTCATTGCGCATATCACACGAACCTCTATGGTCAACTTTTAGCATTCGATGGTGAGCGGTTTTATGAATTGCACCATTGCTACATGTCAAGCAGTGTATGGAATCACGCAGTCCTGCCTAAAAACCACTCACCCTCCAATAGCGGTGCAATGAAACCCACTTACCGTCTCCCGCTAAAGAAAAACATCAAATCACCTCCCCGCTGATGCCACCTGTCCATATCATGAACCCGCCAAAAAATTTGGCTTTGCATAAAAACAAAGTTAAAACAGTTTTCTGTCCTTATTCTGAAAACTCATGCATGCAACTAGAACGTAGAAGTTGACCAGCGCGTACTCCAACCATCAATCACCATGAAAATTGCGGTTCAACGCCGCTCAAGTCCACCATTTGTACCCAGTGAACTTGCACTCCATTGCCCGTCACTTAAAAATAGGTATTTACCAGTCTCCTTCCAGAAACCCTATAAATACTTGATTTCCTCTGTGATTACTTTGAAGAACCCAAAATTCATTACAATTTAGTTGCGGAATTTAGAATTGAAGACTCCCAAGACCCTCTATTTTCACCAACTCTACTTGAAAACCCCATTTTATTATTTGAATCCACAAGAACCAGAAATGGAAACCACAGTGGCCCTCAATATACCTCCTATCAATACTCCTCATAGAAATTTGGATTATCTGCCCTTAGCAAATAAAGATTTTCAAATAAAAGACCTTGAAACTGATAAAAGCTCCTTGAAAATATTTTGTCAATGTCGGGACAACTACATGAATGGCTCTGCTACCTTAGGACTTTGGGAATCAAATCTCCCAAGTTACATGCTCCCCTTTGTGCGCATTTTCCCTGACATTATCCATCAATGTCAAGCTAATTATAATCCCACCCTCAGAGCAATAATGTCCCCCAATCAAACTGTTCTCTTCACAATTACTGCAAATTCAATCAATGAAATGTTACAGTTTCAGCCTGGTCAAGATCTCACCCCCATTTCCCTTGGGGAATTACTAGAGAAAGAATCTAAAATGTCTGAGTCTGAACTCAGTCGCCTTTGCCAGACTTTTATGGATAAACAACATCAACCCAAATATCCTCCTCCCTATCTGGCAGCTTTCTTCACAGAGGTAGGCAAAAATATAGTCAATATGATAGCTGCAGTCATGGGTTTCAATACTAGTGAGTCTGTGGATATATTGACTCTAGTTTTAATGTCCATTTTTACCCATGGTCAACCTCCTGCTATCAAATATAACTATGTTGCTTTCATTGCTGAGGAAATCCATGACCAGTTCATGAGGCTAGAAAATGAAAAGGTATTCAAGTATTCTACAGTCATATATCACCTTTTCCTTTACTATCAGTATGACAAGTTCCCATTCTCTGTAAATAAACTTGATACAAAGGGTAATCCCAGATCAATCATTTTTTAGACTTCCATCTTCCATTATTCATATACTCGTCCCTATTCATACAATGAATTCACTGATCAGTTTTTCCACCCTATGACCACCATGCTGACAGGAAGTCCTCCTCTTAGGATTAGTGATGAAATCAAGAGAATCCTTCAACTATCAAAGCAGTACAAGATAGGTGACTGGTACTTGTACCAGAATCACACTGAGATCCAAATCTATGGTTGTGAACTCCCTCCTTTCAAGATGCCTAGGTATGTTCCTATGAGATTGTTTTCCCTCGAATATTATAGGAAAATTTTAAACTCTGATCAAATTCATTTCACCAAGGCAAAGAAGAAAGCTCAATTGAGGATTAAAGACCACTTAGGCTCATTTGCATGCAACAATAGAGAAGCAGGGAAAAGAGCAGAAGAAATCATAGAAAAAATGACACTAGAGAAAATCTTTGCTTGGAGATATGATCCACAAGGTTTCATTTGTGATAGGAGAATGAAACATAAGCTGTCACCATATATCCATCAAAAAATCCCTGAAATAGAACAGTATGCAAATATGGATGAATGGATGGAAGGAACTCTAGTTGAAATGGATAGTGATTAAGTTGAGGTAGAAAATGTGATGAAAGACTTAGAAAAGAGACTTGACCTAGACTCTTGTGAACATGTACCAGTTGAATCTACTCAAAGGCCAACACCAGAGCCTAGTGCCTCTACAGAAGAGACTTCTCAAAGGCACACATAGGAAACTAGTGCTCCCCCAGCAGAAGCACCACAAGAACAAGACCAGGGAACAAGTACTCCAGCATCAGAACAACCAGAGATGTCAGAGCAGCCTGAAATCTCTAAAGAACAAGCTCCACCACAGCCTCATCCATCTCAGGTTAATATGGGAAATCCTCTGGTTGTGCAGACTCCTCTGAATGAGGAAAAGAACTCGAAAAGAGACAGGGAAGTAGCTACCACTGCCAGTGGTCCTTGAGACCAGCTTGGTGCTAAGAGACACAGGCTAAATCCGTATTCAGAGGAAGAATTCTTTGAGGAAACAATAGGGAGTTTGAGAAAAGAAGGTAGAAATAGTCTACATACATTCCCAACATGTGGGACACCTTCCAATTCACAAAGACAAGAGCTTGAAAGACAATAGAGTCCTGGAGTTTCATCTTTCAGATCTTCATCTGATAAGATCATAAACATAAAAGGAAAATTCAAGGAGATAAAGACCAAGAATGAGCAGCTGAAGGCCCAAGCCTATGCTCACTACTTGAATATGGCCCCTACAAATCAAACCAGATTGATGTCAGCTTATGACTTCAAAGAAGGCAAAATGCAAATGAGCTTTTTAAAGCCCACAATACAGCAGCCCAAGTCATTTGTAGACTACCTCAAGATTGATTTTGAGGTCTTAGCTAAATATATCCACCCCATAGATCAGATAGAACTACATAAGCAAACATGGGAGATGGTTTATTCTACACTGACAAGCAAGGAAATGATGGCACATAGGTTGCAAAATTCATTAAACAACACTACTGCCCAATTACAACTAGAAAAGGCCTGCTCACAGGCAAAGGAAAAAAAAATTAAATCATTGGAGGATTTGATTATTGAGTTGGGCCATAACCCAAAGGATATCAAGGTTGCAGAGAGCCTAATAAAGAAAAATAATGAAGATATAGCTGCACTGAGAAAGCAGTTGAAATTGCCACCACTCATTCACCCTCAGACTGATGAAGTGATTGAGAAGAAAAATGAAGAACAACTTATGGACTTCGTCCTTAAGCTAAATGAGTAACTAAAAGAGACAGATCAAGAATTACAAAAAACACTACAAAGTAGGCAGAGTGAGTCGACCACACAGCCTCAAAATGTAGTGCCAGTGGTTTCTACAACAGTCCCTTCTAAATTGGCAACTGCTTTAGCACCAAATGTCCCTTTAGCAACAGTTGCAACTATAGAGGTAACAGGTACAAGTACATCACAAGCAGGAACCTCAAATCAGAGCATAGAAGAGTTGATCAAGTCCATGGAGGAAATGAAGCTCCAAGTCACTGAGATGCAAAAACTAAAAGAGAAATCCCTTACTTTAGAGCAAAAATATGATGTATCAAAATTCAATTTTGCCGAATAGATGAGAAAAAACAAAGGCTTGACTCAACAGATTAAAACATTGGAAAAATATCTTACATTTGAAAAGCCTTTGACAGATATCAAAAAAATATTATGGACCAGTATCATTAATTCAATCAATGATATTTGGTCATCAATTCAAATCATTTTTGAACAAATTGACTTAGTGAAAGTTACTCTTCAAGAGATTCAAAAAACCAAGGAAGAACAAGGAGGGAAGCCTGAAGAAGCTATCAGATTAGTAAACTTTCTAAACAGTAGAAATAGGCATCAGTTGGAACAATTAAACATTGAGGATAAGACTACTACCATCCTCGAAATAAAGAAAGTATTGAACAAAAGGAGTCTGATGCAAGGCCTGGAACACAAATTTCAAAACATGGAGGAAGACATAGATGATTTTATGGAGAAATTTGGCATCTTACAAAGTAAAGGACTTCCAAGTCCTTTAGTCATCAATGACAGGCTAATGTTTCAGAATTATTATGTCAACAAATTACATCAACAAGCTAACAGTCAAGCCAGTTCATCTGCAGTCAAGGCATTGCCCATAGGGAGAGTTCTCTATGATAGTTTGTAGAACCTTTTTTACATTGAGAATGAAGTGAAGCACTTATTTCTAGTGCAACCAAATTTTGTAAAATATACAGAAGTAGATGAAATCTACAGAAAAATGACAAGGACAAGAATACCAAGAGATGATTGGTAGACCAGCATGACAGACATCTTATGATTTACCATGGTAAAAAGTGAAGTGAATTGAAGTATTTACCAAAGTCAATTTTGGTAAAAAAGGATGAATGATGGTAAAATAGGTAAAGAGTATCAATCACAGGTAAAAGAGTATCAGTGAAAAGCTAAAATCAATCATCCAGCACAGAATTACGAACAAGATAGCAAGATGCATATTCATAGGACCTTCCTCTAGCTCCTTCAACAAAAACAAGGACAACAAACAAGCAGTTCACATTCAGTTTCTACTTTTGAGACCATTTGTCTCTATATTCATGTAAAAGATATTTAGTTTTCCTAGAATGTATCTCTCTCAGTTAGGAGATATTTTGATGTAAATTTTGTACAGGTACTTCCTTATTTGAAGTACTAATGGTGGATTCTTAGACATTTCTGTAGACAATTTACTTTTGGAATTAAAGTGCTGTTGAACAACTTTTGTATGGCTGGCTGGAACAAAGTAGTAAAGCAAAGGACTTTTACAAGATACCTATGTCAAACGAGAAAAAAATAAGTATTTTATATCCTGTGTTTTTATAGCTTTTCTAGTTTAATAAATATTCAATGTGTTTCATATCTGAATGACAAAACGAAAAGTTATATTTCAGAAAGAGCTTTATTGCATTTTGTCTTTAAAATCATTTATTTTCTTAATGTTTTCTTCCAAGCTATTATAGGTAGGGAATTATTAATTTCTCCTTGCTTTCATAGTTTATCACTGTGACCATTTAACAAAGAATACTTAATTTCTTTTTGTTAATGAGCACCCACTTGCCCTCATCTTGAACTTTGTTGAAGGATTCTTAATTGCCCTTTCTCCCTTTTCAAGACCATTTCACCCTTTTAAGCTATCATTTATCTTTTGTTTAGCTATCTTGCCCTATGAAACTCTCCTTTGTTAAATCAACCTGATCCAGTTAAGCCATCTTCAGTTGACTCCATAGCCCAATGGCCTGAAATACCTTGTTCTATCCATCTGCTCCTGAATTCCACCACCAAACAAAATCAAAACCTCGCAAGTTTTCATAACTAGCCTAATATCCCATAAACAAAGATAAATCATAAAGAGAGAGCCCTCTTTGAGTATAGATTGGCTAGATCTGTACTTAAAAAATTGGTTTGTGGTTACCTTGAACCCCTTTCCTTCTTCTAACAACTTCAAGGAAAATCTGAGTGATAACAGGTTACCTAAAGGGTTGAAGGTTAAACAAACGGATGAATTTGATGGATTGGGCTTGCTTGAGTTTTTTCTCCAGATCTCCTTCACTCACTTGTTCACAACACAAATGAATAATTCTAAGTCAAAAGGTCTTTATATAAGTTGACATGTGAAACTCACTTTTTCTAAAGTTCAATTTTTATTTTCAAAACTTTACGAGCTTTATGACCTTTTTGGCTTGGAGTGTTGGGATGGGGAATTTTTTCAAGATGCTTTGGAGATTTTGAGAGACTACATTGATTCCATGACTGCATACCCATCATGGAAGGTATTGTCTTTCACTGGCATATAGGTTAGGGAATATAATTTTCCGTTGCATTTTGCATACTAGCCTCCATACTGTGATATTTTTGCCATGGGTTCGACCCCATCATGTCTTGGTTCTTAAACCATTTTCACTCGTCGACTTATAAAATCATGATGTGTTGGTAGAGCAAGCTTTACATAGGCATAATAGTTAGACCCTTGCTAGCATATGTTGCCCATGCTGCTATATTGTGTAGGCTCGGGAATCCTCTTTAGTCCCGCCATGACTTGTGCATTGAAGATTCATTCTCTTACTTCTTCACTATTTTTCTATATTTATACCCTATAGGCTCTTTTGTGTTGAGTTGTACTATTGCATTGCATGTTGAATATTTGTACCTTTTGGCCTTAATCCAGCTTCACTTGGACTCATGTTTAAGCCACTTTTTGACCATGTCTTTTTGCAAAATCAACCTTGCAATCACTTAGCCTCTACAACTTGAGACCTTTTACCCATGGAAAGAACATTCCTTTGAGTGTCATTGACCAGTTTCATCAGCTTGCATTGAGCATAGGAATGTTCCCCTCCCAGGAACTAGCACATCTATATTTGGATGCTCGTTCTTTCCACTATACCATAGCCATTCTTTTATTCTTTTTAAGGCTTTCTAAATATGAAAAAGACAAAAAAAAAAAATATTCCACAAATAGCAGGAATGAGACATTACTTTCATAATTGATGGTAGCTAGAGTCAGTTGTGTCACCCTTGAACAAAGCACTCAAAATTAAGTCTTTACTCCATTGGGATGGACTTTAGTTTGACTTAGGAGAGCCTTAGCCTTGTTATTGAGTCAATACGCCTCCGGTTGGTTATCTATTCTAGTCATATGAAGATTTTTTTTGTGCCTTTTTCATGAAAAACTCATACAAAGTTATCACATGCTGCCATATTTTCACATTTGAGTTGTGATTTTGTTCAAGGGAAGTAAACCTCAAAACAGGTTTTCACCCAGAGATATTTTCACTTTTTCTTTTCTTTTCAACACCATTGGGCCACCTCAAGAGGTTCTCAACCCAACAATGGGACTCAGGTGCCTCATGGAGGTTTTCACCTAAGTCTCTTTATTTTTTTTCTTGTTTCTCTCTTCTTCTTTTTTTCTTTATTTTATTTTTTTAGGGACTTGATGGGGTAGGAGCTGAGACTTGCTCCACAACCATCACTATCTTTCTAATTCCATTGACGAATTCTTGCTTTGACAAGGGCTTCTTGTAAACCTTCAATCTATACCCATTGACAAGTAAAGGGATAACCTTTGTATCAATGGTTCTTATATGTACTGAACCATTATCATGAAATTTTTCTATGACATAAGGCCCTAACCATCTAGTCCTTAATTTGCCTTTAAAATCATTGTATTAGGAATCATACAACAAAGCCAAATCACCTTCTTGAAACTATTTTTCCTTTATATTCTTGTCATGCCAAATCTTCTTTTGAACTTGAGTCACCTCTGTGTGCAGGAGGGCATGCATCCTAAATTAATCTAGCCCATTCAGCTGGAGCAATCTTTCTTGTTGTTCCATGGTGAGATCTAGGTCCAGTTGTTCTTCCATTCTTAAGGTGTTGTATTCAAATTCAATGGACAACAGAGCCTTCTTCCCATAGACTAGATCATAACGAGTGAATCGGTGGTGGTCTTCGAGGTGGTATTGTAGGCCGAAGTGGACTCAACTAATATATTTTCCCAATCCTTTCTGATGCTACTAATCACTTTGGTTAGAATGCCTTCTAGCACTCTGTTGATTACCTCCACTTGCCCATTAGCTTGTGGGTGGTAAGGAGTGGATTTTTTATGCTTGATCTTGTGCTGGCTCAACAAATTTTCAATCATGTGAGATATAAATTGATTGCCTTGATTAGTGACCAATTTTCTAGGGTACCCAAACTTATAAAATACATTTTCCCTTAACAACTCAACCACTTTCTCTTATGTTTCTACTTGATGACCTTGGCTTCAATCCACTTGGTTAAATAGTGAGTGAACACAATGATGTACTGACTTTTCCTAGATGAAGGGTCAATGGGTCCAATGAAATCCATGCCCCACTTTTCAAATGGCTTGAAAGTCACTTGAGGTTGTAGAGGAATTTCATCCCTTGGGGTAGGTTTCCCCATCCTTTGGCACTGGTCACACTAACTAGTATACCTCCTCACATCCTAGTGAAGAGTGGGCCAATAATAACCAGCTTGTAGCACCTTGAATGTTGTCCTTTTGGCTGCAAAGTGACCTCCACAAGGCCCATCATGATAGGTCAGAAGGATTTCAAAGAATTCCTCGTCCCTAACACATCTTCTCAGAATTTTATCTGGGCCTAGTTTGAAGAGGTTGCCCCCAATCGAAGTGAATGGGGCACTCTTCCTCACAATATTGCTCTTTTCCTTGGAGGACAAATTTGGTGGAAACTATGCAGACACCAAGTAATTTTCTATGTCATCAAACCAAGAAGGGAGAACTGAAATGGCGAATAAGTGTTCATCTGGTAACTGATCATCAACCATTCTTTCCTCACCTACAGAGAAAGTTATTCTAGATAAAAAATATGCACCAACGTTCTCCTTTCCAAGCTTATCAATAATGGTTAAATGAAACTGTTGCAATAAAAGTAACCATCTAATAATATGGGAATTTACATTAGGTTTATTCATCAAGTATTTAATTGCAGCATGGTCAATATGTACAAATGTTTGGTAACCTGTAATGTAATGCCTAACTTTGTTCAATGAATGCACAACAACTAGGAGCTCCTTTTCAGTCACTCTGTAGTTCAGTTCGAATTTTGATAGATTATTACTGATAAAGTAAATGGCATAAGGTAAATTGTCATCTATCTGGCCTAGCGTTACTCCTATGGCTTTGTGAGAGGCATCAGCATGTATGTGGAAAGGAAGAGCCCAATTTGGGCTTTGGAGAATAGATGCAGTAGTGAACTTGTCCTTTAGGGTGTCCAAGGCCTCTTGACAACTTTCTAACCATAAAAATTTGGATTATTTGGCTAATAACCCAAATAAAGGAGAACCTAACTTGCTAAAGTCTTTTATAAATATCCTATAGTATCCAGCTAAGCCTAGAAAACTTTTGACATCCCTCTATTTTTGCAGAGGTGGGACCCTTTGGATGATGGATATCTTATTTGGGTCCACCTACACTCCTTTCTGGGATATTGAATGACCTAGAACAATCTCTACAGTCATCAAGAACTCACATTTTTCGGGGTTAAGGGACAAGTTCATTTCAATGCATTTGTTCAGCACCTTACCCAGGTTGGAGAGAACCTCTCGGAAATCACACCCATAGGGTGTAAAATCATCCATATAAATTTCCACTACATCATGGACCAGCTCAGCAAAGATACTTAGGACTTCCTTATGGAAAGTGGCAAGGGTATTGCATAGGCCAAAAAGAAGGACCTTATAAGCGGAAGTACCCCAAGGATAGGTGAAGGTGGTTTTATCTTGGTCCTCTAGGCTAATCTGGATTTGATTGTATCTGCTGAACCCATGTAAGAAAGAGAAAAAAAAATTCCTTACCAGGCCATCCAACACTTGGTCAATGAAAGGTAGAGGGAAATGGTCCTTCCTTGTTGCTTTGTTTAACTCTCTGTAATCAACACAAATCCTCCACTTCCCATTTTTCTTTGGAACCAACACCAAAGGGGAGACCCACTCACTGTCTGAGATAGGGTAAATGAATCTTGCATCCAATCTTATTTGACTATATCTTTGAGAGTTAGATTCATTCTCCTTTGGGTTTGTCAGATTGGTTTGCAACATTCTTTGATATAAATTTGTTGAGTACACAATGAGGGGTGGACTCCCTTCATTTCTTTGTAACTCCAAGCAAAGGCATCCAAATGTTTCCTTAGCATGTTGCACAACTTTTCTTCTTGGTGTACAGAAAGAGAGGGGTTGATTTTCAAAGTTCTCTCAGGGATGAATTCTATTATTTTGACAGGAGTAGGATTTGAATCAGATAAGCATAGGTCAATGTGATGGTTTCTCTTAGTTTCCTTTACTACTTCCTCTAAGGATAAGTTGTTGGGAGTTGTATTTTGGAGTATGTGTTTAATCAAATCATATTCATCCAGTTGTCCTCCTCCCAAGGCAGTTTCTAGGGTATAGAGTTGGATTGAGTAGACTTAATATTCTTCCTCCTCTTCTAGCCATAAAGGTAAATCATGTTCTAAATATGGCTAAGCAGGAGTGTACAAGGCCAACTGCTTGGACATATGCCCATTTTTAATAGTCATGTTTCTAGCCCTATAGCTAATGTAGGCATCAACAATGGCTAACCAAGGCCTCCCAAGTATGAGAGGATAACCATTAAGCTTGGCCTTAGGCCAGAGAACCAGGAAGTCTACAGGGTATTCCCAGGAGTCAATGGCGACCATCACATCCTCAACAATCCCCTCAGGGGCTACTGTGGAATAGTCTGCAAGCTGCAAGATGGTTGTGTTCTTTCTTAATGAACCCTATAGATTTAACTTGAGCATGGTGTCCTTAGTCATCACATTATTGGTAGCCCCAAGATCAATCAAGGTGTGTGTGACAATGGTGCCATTGATGTGCACATCTACTACAGGGCTTCCAAGGTCTAAATACTTTGGGAAAATTACCTTCCACGACATTAAGTCGGACAATTGTCCAATGACGTTAATGGTAGTGGTGTCTCTTTTTCACCTCCCTGGATGTTTGAAACACTTCTCTTTAATGAGTTTGTTGTAAATAGGTACATCCTTAATAACTTGGGGAAGTAGAATTTTGACACATATATTTTTCAATTCACTCAGAAGTTCATTCTCTTCTAGGGTATGTTGGATTAGATGAGTTAATCTTTCAGGAAATGGTGGTGGATTCACTCAAGGCATACTTTCCTCTCTTTCCTCCTCACTCTCCCTAGGTGGAGATGGAGGTTGGTTGTTCGGGAGTACTCTCCCAAACCTTAGATTGATTTCTTGAATTTCCATGGCATAAGCATGGTAGGATGTTTCTCCACTATATACTTGTTGTGCCTGTCTATTGTTCAGGTTCGGATTTGGCTGGGAAGAGATTTGAGGTTGTTTAGGTGGAATAGGGTGTAAAAGCTATGGTGGAGTAGGAGGTGAAGGCAACAAAGCTGGAGCATTGTTGTATGGGGGCCTCCACCGCTGGGGTGGTACATTCCACTAAGGTTATGGAGGATTATATGGCTTAAATGACTGGTTGGTCGACTGGGAATGGTACTCAGATGCAAAAGACCGAGGAGAAGGTGTAGACTAGAAGGGATGAGCAGGGGGTCCCCAAGAGGGAATAGATGTGTTTTGGTTAGGGTTGTAATGTGCATAGGATGACCCTTGCATGCCCTTCTGGTACGGTCGAGGCCCATGAGGTCTCCTTTGATTTATGTAGCAGACTTGTTCAGTCACCCCTTCAGTTCCCTGATACACAACGTTTAGTCCAAGTAGAGAAGGGAACTTGTCTATGGAGTGGTTCTCTTCATAAACTAAGTAGATTTATATAAAGTTTAATGGACATTCATTCTTATGGTGCCTCCTTGTGCATCTAGGGCAGAAGATGGCTAATTCTCTCTCTACTTCCTCCTGCTTTCTCTTGATGTGCATAGTTTCCATTTGTAGGGCAAGGGGTTCCATCATTTCACTCTTGAAATCTTCCAACATATTTCCAATTTCTCCTATTATGGATGTGTTGGAATAGGATGAGTTGGCCACTGGTTGACTACCCCTACCCTTTTTCCTAGCTGCACTAGAATGATTCTTAAAGATAGTCTTGATATCCTCAATAGGTAGCTGGTTGATGTCCCCTCCTACTAGCAGGTTTAGGGTATCCAGAAGGTCTTCCCTGAGTCCCCTGAGTAGGACTAGATTCAGTGACTCAGGATCAAGTGTGCACCTGGCCCTTTTGTAGCTAAGATGGAGTCCTTCCTCATAATCCTCTAAGGATTGATCATGTCCCAAGGTCATTCTAAAAATTTCCTCTTTAGTGTCTTTGGACTTGCAGTTGTCCTGATATTTGTTGTTGAAGCCTTATTGTATCTGAGCCTAGGTTGTAATGTTATCCCCAGCTAAACCCATGAACCAATGCAAACCTGCATCCTTGAGAGTGGATGGTAATAATTTCAACTTCTCATCATCAGTGGTGTATTAATAAGTTCTGCATATGATAGTGAACTCAAACAAGAAAGTATCTAGATCTTCTGAGGTCAGGCCATGGAAGTGAGGAAGAGCAGAGGGGCTTATGTTTTTCATCTTGGCATCCCCAATGGTTTCTCTGATGGGAAAATCACCCTTAATTATTTCTCTATCTACGTTTTCATTCCTATTTTTAGCCATTAGGTTAGTTGGAATGGGTTCTCATTCTTCTTCTCCCTCTGTAGACTCTTTGAAAATCTTTGGTTGTTCACCTAAGTGGTCCTCCAATTCACAGCCACCGAAGAGGAGGGAAGGTTGGTTGTGTGAAATGGTGGGGGTATTTGGTAGAAATTTTACTAAGTTATCCCATGAGGAATGAAAGAATTGTTTTTTTTTCAAGCTTTGAGACTAATTGCATAATTGAAATAACAAACTGAATCGAAACTAACTACTAAATGAAATCTCACTTGCAGAATGGAAAAGAAAGCAAACCAACTTACAATTACTCTTGCAAAAATGAATCAAATAGCAGAATGAAAGAGATAAGAAATGAAAGAAAGAAAGCAGAAATCACTTCTTAATTAGAAACCTCCCGTACAACGATGCCAAAAAGTCATGAGCACCAGTATTGCAGCAAGAATTTTGCAACTCCTGGGGCTACCAACTTTACTTTATCAACCTAGATTTCGTACAAACTTGGAGGTGGTAGTGTTGTATACACAATTAGATGTGATGGGTCCACTATTTATCACTGTTGAGCTGGCAATATACCACTATGTTTCTCAAACTAGCCTTCTATTGATTTAGAAGGAGTTCGATTACCAATGAAGAAAAGGGAATTTTGCACTAATTGGGAGAATTGAAATATTGTCTACTACAATAAGGAAAGACTGCAACCAATGCTTTAAACACACCACTCATCTAACTAATTGCTAATAGATATTACTTCAGAATAATTCTAAGCTAACATATGGGTAATCCTAATTGTGCTAGGCATGCAATCTGAATTAACCAAACATTCTATTGTTTTTCATATGAATGAACACAATAACTCTTTTTTCCTTTTTGTCCTTTTTTTTATGAAAATGTGAATGCTAAATCTTCTTTGTGATGTGGCAGGTGGGTTAGAGATGGTGATGGAAGGTCATATGTCTTGGGAGGCAAGTAGGGGTCTTCTCCTATCTTCCTAGATTCTTTTTTCACAAATCAGCCTCAAAACAGGCCAATATAGGTCATCCTACAGGATGTCCTAATGCTCTTACAGGATCCCTTGTATTCCTACAATATCTGGAGGAGAGAAATAGGAGTGATTTGGAAGGTGATATAGGCCTTAGGGAAGGTGAATGATGGAAGAAATAAGGCAAGGGAGTGGCTAGGACTTCTTCAGAGCTCAAAACAGAGCTTGTAAGATGGTTGGATTTGCACAACAAACCTAGAAGGTTGTTCTTATGGAATGATGAATTGGTTGAGGGACTTGGTGGCTTTTGGTGATCGTGGATGGATGAGATTATGATGGAGTTTCTAGCATGAGATCTTCCTGCACTATTGAAACTCCTGCAATACATATATTACTGGAATTTATCCATGAATCATATCAAACAAGGAATATTTCTAGTCAACTTAAGAAAACAAAATTTCATTATCTAGTTGCCTGGTTCATGCATGGAAATACTTGCAGAACATTGTGAAACACCATGAGATCAAATACCAAGCTGAAGATATCAGAAATGACAATTGAAAGCTATTCTTGAAAACTAGAAAGATGTCGGCCTAAGTAGCAGAAAACCCTAAATTCCATAAGAAATCAGAATTCTATCTTTTTGGAGCAAAATAGGAGTTTTTCCTCAAACCATGGTCCCTGAAGAGAGGAATGAGGCCAAATCCACCTGCTATCATCCTTTTTGGTATTCATTTATCTCTCTAAAGATATTGCTAAAGCAATGCACACATGGAAGCAAACTAATCAAATTCACCACTACTTGTAATGAAACAATGCTAAAACCAATTCAACACTTAATCTATGAAATAACGTAAACAAACAGGTACAAGAAGAGGAGCCTTTGCTTCTAGGGTTGGGCCCTAACCCAAGAGCTTTAGCCCTCTGAGTCAACTTAGTGCTCAATCAAGGAAATGTTCATTCTCATTATCATATCAGAAAAAGTACATAACAATGTTTTGCCACCAAACTTGAACTTGAAAATTTTTAATTCTCTTACATAAAAAAATTTGAATCCTAATGAGGCTCTAGGCCTCCTTATTTATACAACTGAAGTCTTCAAAAATTTCCTTAAATATAGGGAGTCTTGGCTCCTAAACTCAAGATGAACTGGCTCTTAACTATCACTGGCTCGACTGCCCATGATCTCCATGACTTGACTCCGTGAAACTCTGAGATCATATGATTTGATTGAGGAATATTCGAATGAGTGAGGATTTAAAGACGAGGATCTATCTTCTATAATCTCACCTCCTTGTCTCATTCTATTTTTTGCCCTTAATTAGCCAAAATTTCCATGGTTTTCTCTCAAAAAACATGCAATCAATGCACATTAGACCACTAGATATACATCTTACTTTTACTCATCTCATTCAAAAAAATATAATTCAAACATGTAAGGAATTATGAGAAAAGTGGATTTTAATAAGCTTGGAGGTGTATTAAGGTCCATATAATTACCCAATGATGAGGGTCATCAACAGTTTGAGTTGGCTCTATGTGATTGGTGCAACATGTTTGGTTATGTCCCTCTTGCAGTCTAATGTAGGTCATGTTGGAACAAATGGCACATGGCATGGCTCGTCATATCCATATCTATTTGGCTCCATATGTGTCATGTGGTTCCTTGTCAGATGCCTTGATTGGCTTGAATTGGCTTTCCAAGTATGTAACGAGGTAAATTTGTATTGAAGAGTTTAAATGAGGAGTTTGATAGCATAGTTGGTGACAAATGTTGTGCCACCTCGGGAGGTTAAGGGTTTGAGTTCTATCATGTAGGTCACATCTTTATTTTTCCCACAAAACTCCATTTTTTCAAGCTAATAAAAAAACAACATAGTGCAGTTTGTAGAAATGTTGCTAGAAAAGTACAACAAAAAACCAGAAAGGTGCAATTTTTAGAACATTTAATTCTTATAGTGTTTTTATGGGTTAATTTGAAGGAAAATTGAATTTGAAAAAGGCGGTTTTATTGGGCTTATTTTGTAATTTGAAAGAGGGGAGCTACAAATAGTTTTGGTAACAAGGGCCATGGTTATTGTCAAAATCATATCATGAATAGGTTTGAAATGAAGAAGTTGCAAAAGATTGATTATTAATAGACTAGGTGATTTAGTTTGAGCTTGTGGATGCAGGTTGAAATTTTGTGAAAAGTGGTCCACTACAGTTTGAAGAAGGAGGTGGGTACCTCTATCAAATTTGGTGCCTTAATTAGGCTAAAGTCTATTGCAATTTGGTGCTTGCATATTTTTGAGGTTGGTGCCTCAATCAAGTTATAGCCTATAGCAAATTAATGCTTACACATTTTTGGAACTTGTTGCCTCTAGCAAGTTGGCACCTACAAATTTATTTTTGGGGTTGGTGCCTACATATCTATGTAATCAAAACAAAACAAGATAAAACAATTTGTGTTTTTCTCCTACAAGGGTTTCCACGTACATCCGGTGTTCTCTTATGATGATGTGATGATGTTCATTAATGATGCATGCTTATGGTTACAATTTTGATTGATTAGTAAATTGTTTAAGTTGATGAAAAATTTCCATTACATTGATTCATTCTCGCAACACCCATTGGTGCTAGCATATTTTCGAGATTCGTGCCTCAATAAAGTTGTAGCCTATAGAAAATGAATGTTTACATATTTTTGGAAGTTCGTGCCTCTAGCTAGTTGGTGCCTCCAAACTTATTTTTGGGGGTTGGTGCCTAAAAATCTATGTAATCAAAACAAAAGAAGATAAAAGAATTTGTGGTTTTCTCCTACAAGGGTTTCCACGTATATCTGGTGTTCTCTTATGATGATGTGGTGATGTTCCTTAATGATGCATGATTATGGGTACAGTTTTGATTGATTACTAAATTGTTTAAGTTGATGAAAATTTTCCATTCACTGTCGCAAAACCTGCCCTCTAAGTGTAATATTTATTTTAATGGAAAATTTGTTTCCAATTTTATTGGGTTAAGTGAGGAAGATGAAGATGAAGATGTCTTGTGTTGGTCAAAAATAGGAACATGAGATTTTACTACGAATCTGGGTTATTTGGCTTGGTTTGGAATCTAAATTTAATGGTGAAATGCAATTGTGGTAGAGTACCCTCTAAAAGATTCACGTGCCTTTGAAATTTGAAATTACGTTGTTGATTTCATTAAACAATAATATTTTTGTTAGAGCCCGTATTTGCAAAATGCCATCATTGATCAAAACTCCTCTTTTATATCATATTAGGGTCCCATTCTGAAATTTTTTTCATTCCACCTAGGTCCTCATTTAAAAATGTACTCACTGATGGTAGTCCTATGTCAAAATCCCTACTCTCTCTCAAAAAATCAATATTTGCTTGCCCACTTTCATGTGTCTTACTGAGCATACATTGACTATAAAGGCTCATTTCATCATGTTTTGTGTTAGTCAAGTCCACCTCGAGTATGCTCATTCAAGGCCCCATTAGGTCTTTACGTTTCATTTTTCCAAGGTCCAATAAAACACCATTTCAATGCATAAGGCCAACAAAAGTATGAGTGAACAACATAATATCCCTATTTTAGTTAAAGAGTATTTGCAAGCATGAAACCATGGTTTTCAAAGTTATAATTTGATTTCAAGTAATAATTTCATTCCAGTTTGTAATTTTATTCCAAAAACAGAGATGTAATTCTATTATATTTATGTAATTTTATGTCATTATATGTAATAAGTAACTTTTCCCTAGTTGTCAACTCAGTTCCAAAATGCCAATGGACCAAAAGTCAAAGGTCAAAGTATTCCCAATGTATATCAATTGATCAATTCATCAAAGAAAAAGTCAAGTGTAAAGGTATAATTTCCAAGAGTAAAGTGAATGATAAAAGGAAGAAATTGGGTCCCAAGGCCCAAATCATCAATATCATGAAGTATAAAAGCCACCCAGACATCAAAATAAAATTAATTTTCACTCTCAAAGATCGAGCTCACAGTCCCTTGGTTCAAAAAGTTGATTTTGCAGGTTCAAAGCAAAAACTTCTCTTGGAGCTGCGCTTAGTGGGAAGGTGTTGTGCTTAGAAGGGAGGCGTTGTGGGGGTTACCTATTTTAACATAGGCACTGTGCTTCTGGGTAAGGCATTGCGCTTTTTCCCAGTGGGCCTAGGAGCATCAAAACGCCTTGAAATCCTCTCAAAATTTCAATAAGGCCTTGTTTACTATTCTACCAAGTAAGTGACCCTATTTTCCACCTATTTGCACTCCTAAACAACATTTATTTTTAGTTTTTTGCTTCCTAAGCAAAATTGGCCATTGGGCAAGGGACAAAACCCTAAATTCATCCCTATCCAAAAATTTCTTTCCCATAGACCCTAAAACACCTTCCTACATCACTATTAAATGCAACCCTACCCTTACACTATCATTTCCTAGTCCCTAAACACTTTTCCCATAAAACCATAAGACCTAGGTTTCCAAAATTCTTAGGAAGCCTCCACCATAAACCTATAATTTAATTTTCATTCCCAACTCCCCTGACATTTTCACCGCCTATCACCTCCCACAGCTCCACAATCCACCGCCTCGTCTCCTCAATTTTTTATAGCCCTATCCCTATTCCCTAGACCTATTTCCACTTCCCATGCCCACCTACCTTATCCCTAAGGTCTCTTAACCAAACACTATGGAGGAAGACAAAGACTATGTGGAAGATAAGGATACACAAGAAGAGGAGGATAGGCAGGATGAAGAGGACATAGAACAGATGAGGCCACACAAAGGAGACAGAATCCTAAGGCTGAAGCCCACTAACACAAACGAACTCATGGCTTCACTAATGGCAGTCTTATGTTTTCAGTATGTAGGTTGCCTTGATTTTTGCAAAATGATTGAAAAAGTTTGGCATCACCCTGTTTTGACTAGACTTTTTTCTTCAAACCTTAAAGATAATCAAGTGACCCTAACAGGAGTGCCCTTCACTTTGTCTACTTCCATCATCGTTGCTGCCACAGTGATTCCAAACATGGGCGAGAGGTGGTTTAAATCAAAAGATTTGAAGGATCAGTTTTATGAGCCATTCATCAAACCACTGTACAGAAATGAGAATTGGAGGGTGTTCCCTTTGAGATGCCTTCTTAATAGGTATTCCCCCATGATGAAAATCATCACGAAGTACTTCTCTTGTAAAGGGAATTTCTCTAGGCTCTATACCTACCATATCAGACTGCTTATGCACTTCACAAGGGTCAAATTCCTCAGTATCCCATACTATATATTCAGAAGCATAGACAAAATGGCCTCCATTCGGCAAAAGAGAGATTATGACCACCAAGTAAATAGCCTTTTCCATCACTCATTGATCAAGATCATTGTCCTTCATCACCTTGACTAGTTGCGTATTTCATGGGACAATTTCATTGCCAATTATATTTTCACTGCACCACAAGCTCCACATGCTGAAGGTATGCCTTCTTCATCTCATCCCACTGATCATCATGCTAAAGCCATACCTCCTCCATCTCAGCCCACTACATCTATTCCTCCATCTGATTAGCCACCCTCTACATCACTGCCATCATCACCATTTCATGATCACGTAGGGTCACCTAGCAGACTTGAGGTCATCAAGCCTAAGAGCATAGATGTGAGCACATTGGCACATACTTATCAGAGAGGCCAGATGCAAGTGGTTGCCCCACAAATTGTGGGAGGGGCCCCTCCTTCTTCATCAACAAATCAGGTACACAATGGTAAAGAAAATATGAGAGAGGTAAGATCCAGCAGTAGGATGAGGACCTCCATGAGACAGAACAAGATTTTGAGCTTATTGATCCAAGTGAGCACGATGACTATGAGGATTTTAGCATAGTCATCAAGGAGAACAATGCCCAAATCAGAGAGCTTCAGAATAACTTAGAGAGAGCTAAGTTTGTCATTTCTTTTCTTGAGCAGGAAAACAAGGAGTTAAAGACCAAAAATTTGATCAATGAGTTGAAACTCATCAAGGCTCAAAGAGAAGTTAATAAAGAAAAGGTCATGCTTGATGAAGCATATGGAAAGTGTGGTGATTCTAATGAGGAAGAAGGACAAATTCCAAGACAGAGGCCCAAGTCTTGAGGGTTGAAAAGAGCTCTAGAACTAGAGATGCAAAAAGAGACTGAACTTGCCAATAAGCTCACCTTGAATGAGCAGTTTGCCACCATGACCAGTAAGGACTAGGAATATTGGTTTGAAATGGTAAACGAAAATCTTGAGAAGCCCTTAGATAAGTTGAAGACAAATAATGACTTACAAACAAAGATGGCCAAATGCTACTTCAAGAAAAATCAAAATGCAAGGTCCAAGCTCCAAAAGGTCAAAACAAGACTTGAACCCTAGCCAAGGAAAAGGAGGAAGAAAAGCTTGAAATCCTTATTGAGGCATCACTCATGGCCTAACACACCTCATCAGCATTCCACAGGTCAAATTTTGAAGAATTTTGAGCAATTTTCGAAAATTTTAGAGTTTTTTGCATTTTTGGCAATTTTTGCACTAGTCATATTGCCAAAAGTGCAACACCCTAAGCATTGAGCTTTTCCTAGAGACCTCCAAATGAAAAATGGCCACCACCATTGGATTCAGAAGGAAAAATACAGCTAGGAAAACCATTTTACGAAGCCTTTTTGGGTCAACTATGTAGTCAAAAGGTCAAAAAACACCCAAAACATCGTTTCTACCCTATTTTGAAGGTTGGCGTTGTGCTTTTGACCAGTCTTGGGAGAATGAACATTTTGAGCGTCATAACTTGACCATTTTGGAAACTAAAGGTATATATAGAAAATAGACAGGACAGGCTTTCCAATGAGCTATCTTGGGCTCAATTTGGACACTGGGAACACCCTCAAAAGTGGAGTTGGCGTTGGCGCTATGCTTAGGACAATGGCGCTACGCTTTTGACACAATGTTTCCGAGTTTCTTCATTTTGTAAATTTTCTCAGTTTTGACTATTTCACCTTAACAAATCATGTTTTTACTAATGTAATTGATGGATGTAAATGTAATAATGATATTTTTATTGTTACTTTGGGTAAATACATTCGGTGAAAACTCTTTTTGCGATGTATTGAATCAGTTTCCAAAAAGTGAGGGATGAGTCACTTTGACCACCCTACACTCTAGCTATCAGTTTAGTTTTTGGTGGAACTGCTTCTCCTCTCATGGATTCAACCCCTGAGGCTAGGAGGAGTTTGTTTGAGGCCTATATCATGTACTTTTTTAGTCATTCTAGAGGTTGGACTCCATTGGATGTTGTACTAGTGTTTTAGACTTTGGCACAAAATATATTAGATGAGTTGTAGCTATTTTGGTTGGATTCTTGTGGCATGGTATTTTGATATTGTTTCTTCTTCAATTACATGTGTGTGAATGTTTTGTATCTTCCATGATCCATTTCACTTCTAAATATGTTTGATTTTCAAAGTGTGATAAGCAGAATACATCTTCTATGCTCTGTTTTGGGAAAATTATCATAATTTGTTTCATTTCTTCAGTTTAAAAAGAATCCATGATTTCCATGCTCTTTTTAGCACCTCATCAGTCTAAACCATTTCTTCAATATACTACAAAGTGTTAAAGTACTTGCCTACCTTGCCCCATCAAATGTCTGCAATTTTGATTTTCTCTTTCCTTGACCTAGTTCACTCTCTGACCTAATTCACTCATCCTATGACTACCCCAATCAACTCAAATCAAAACCTTGACTATTACCAATGTCAAAAGGTTGGTATGTGGTTACCTTAGTTGGACTCTTCCATAGCCTTGGAGATCTAGAGGAGTGATAACAATTTTGACATGGGAACTTAGACTAAACCGGAGCTATATTGGATCCAACATTTGTGCTCTTTTTATAAATAATGAGGATTCTTCATCTCACATTTTTATTTCGTGTCCTTATTTAATGCAAGTGATGCAAATTGTAAGCTCTAATTTTAAGTAGAAAGAAACCTAGTTGAAGCAAACTTTGGTCAATTGCAGGTGGGAATGATTAGAGAAAAATTCCATTGGGCAACTTGATGCATTCCTAGGAATTCTAGTGTATGGTATTTGATGGGCTTGAAACGCAAGTATTTTTAGAGATGTTGATTTCTCATCAGTTGTTTCTGTTAGTCTTATTATCCAGTTATCTAAGCAATATACAGTGGACCTCAAGAATAAGAATCCTCATTCTCCAATTATTCCAATTTTAAAGAGGAGCATTCTGTGAGAATTTTTTGATGGCGTTAGTCAAGGCCATCCTCCAATTAGTGAGGTTGGTGCAATATTCTTCCTAACCAATCTCATTGTGTTCATATCATTTATTCTCAAGGAAGAGGCTCTAATAATAAAGTAGAATTCATAATATTCTGGATTTTACTTGAGGTAGCAAAGGAAAAAGGAGTTAAGAAACTCTAGGTGATGTGAGAGTCAAAATTAATCATTGGTTAGGCCACAAAGAATTTTTTTGTGTTGAATCTGTACATTGGCTCTTTGCTTTAAGCTTTCCTTTCAACATGTTTATAGAGAACTAACGAATGAGTTCTCTAAAAAAAACACTCTCTTCTTCTCGAGTCTTCTATAATCTGTAAGTTTATTGATAGAGTCATTATAGAGTCCATAAATTTTTAGTTTTAATTTTTATAAAATGATACACTCTTTTTTGAAAATTACAAAAATAATTTAGAGTTAAATAAAATTTAAAATAGAAGTAAATCCAATATTAATAAAAGAAAAATAAAATAAAATGAGCAGGTTACATCTCTTCTGGATAGAACATAACTTTTCTAACCAAATTTAAGAACTTAAAATCCAATATACTCCCCGAAAAACCCTGAAATATATATTCACTTTTTCAATTTTTTTAAATTTATTTTATTTTAAATAATTATAATAATACTCTATAATCATCCTTTTCCAATCTTAAAAGTAAGAACACCTTTCTTATACGCACGTGCCTATTAGAATCTTCTTTTCTCACTCCCTGAGTTACGTGGAAATACTTCATCAATGTATTAAAATTTATCACGGGCAGATTATAGTTTAATTTAAAATTAAAAAAAAAATGAATTATTATTAATTTTAGTCGGTGGTGAATATTGTATTTTGAATGAGGTGGGTTAAGTATCATGTATATAAATTAATGTAAAATTAGTATGGATATATAAATTAAATAGTTGGTAAATATTGACAGATATCAATCTATAATAAACATCAATAAACATCAAAATATTTATTCATGATACATTTTATATTGTTTGAATTAAAAAAATGACATGTATTAACTAAATATTATTAATTATAAAATGAATTACTATATAAGTTAAACATATATAGATACATTTTATAAAATATGTAATCATATTCATAATCATACAAATTCAGTAGTTTTATCATGAAAATTCTTAATTTGTAAATAACTTTTATTACAATATTATAAGACAATAAAATAACTTATCAATACTATATGCTTAATATAACACATGTTCATATGACATTTTCTTTAATTAATTAATTTAACAAAAACCCAAATCTACAAAAGTAAATCTCTCTGTCCGAGAGGTTAATTTATATTATAAATTCATTATAATGATGTTGTGATATAATGAATTTATAATATAAATTAACCTCCCAGCAAGAAAAATCCACCTTTGTAGATTTTGTTAGATCCACCTTTGTAGATTTTGTTTAATGAGCGCGATTGGAGATCACGTCAGCCGCAAATCTCTGACTTTGTATGTCACGTGTATTCCAGAAACACACTGTAAATAAAACTAAGTCAAGCATGTCATGTTCCGTTCCAGTAGCATACTCTAAAGAGAGCTTTGGCGCAGCCTTTGGACTTTGTATACTTGTCGAAATCCAACTGTAGTATGAATAAGAAATTAAGAATCTAAAAAGAGCTTTGACGCAGCCTTTGGACTTTGTATACTTGTCTATATCCAACTGTAGTATGAATAAAAAATTAAGAAACGATCGTTGAAGCGGCCATAAGGTCGTAAAAGGCTCTAAGCAGATTCGGTGCACATTCATGCGTGTATGTTCCTTCTATTATTGTTGCCATGAACGCACGTATCGGCTATGGGGTAATCTCTTTGAAAGAGAAATATAATGAAAAAGGGACCTATAACTATGGATCCATCCGGTTCACCCAAAAAAAGACATACAGTCTAACAAGGACTATTATAAATATTGTTTAACAATAGACTGAAACAAACAGGACAGGCATGTATTTCGGTATATGGATCCAACCGAATCAGGCCAAAATAGAAAGGTAAAATAACCTAACCAGGACTATTGCATGTATTTGTTTCGAAAAGACTCAAACTAACACTATACATAAAATGTGTCAAAAAAATTTCTATATGAGATAAGTAAAGAGCATGAACTCAAAATAAAGCCTCCCAAAGAGTTTGATATATTGTCAGAGCCAAATTTAAAACGGTCAAGGCAGATGAACGTTGTTAATGAAAAGTCTATGATAAAATTCATAGATTTGATTATTCTGTTGTTTTTTTATCATCCAAGTCCCAAAATCCAAAAGGAGGTCTTCTTTTGGAGGGCCATTTGCTTTACTATGAAGTTCCTTATAAACATGAAATACCAAAAAGTTAGTAAAATAATCTTTTAACCGAAATATTTCTTCCAGTAAAGTTAGTAATCTCATGCTGTGGCGTCTGTAGGATCCTTTAACTCAATTTACTATCAACCATGAGTCCCCAAGGACTTGCAGGTGATCCACTATTTTCCCAATTGTAAATATAAGCAACAGTTTAAGAGATAGAAGCTCTACATAATTGTTTGAGCTTGTTTTCAATCCCAATTTTAGAAAGAAAGAATGTGTCTTTTAAAAAAATGTAGAACAACTCCTCCAACACAATCAAGAGGGTCTCCTTGAGCCGCCACGTCAAAAAGGCCCATGGATGTGTTTTGTTATTATTAATCTTTTGTTTCTTTTGGAGAAGTTCATTGACAACTAAAATCTTAGATGTAAAAATCTCAATAGGCATGAAACTATCTTTGAAGATAGTTCCAAATTGTTAAAAATATTTAGTACAGTCTGTTCTCCCTAAGTGAGAGCCATTGAAACAGTGCCTCATTAACTCGTAGCCTCACCAAATACCTGCAATTTTGAGGCTCGTCGTAACATATTGCCAAACCCCTTTATAATATGGACATATCAAGAATAAATGACTGACATGATTTGCATAGGGCACATGTGTTAGGACCTTGAAACCATCTCCTCGATAGGTTATTCCAAGTAATTATTTTGTTCCTAGATAGGTTATTCTAAGTTAGTATTTTTTTAATTAGAGTGCATCCCGTGAATGTCTAGATTTAGTTGGACCATTAATTTTCCATAATAATTTCCACCCATCTTCATAAATATCCTACACTCTAACAGAAATGAGATAATTATATAGAGATTTCGGCGAATATATGCCGTGAGGATCATGTGACCAAAACAGCTCATCCTCTTCCTGTATTAATCTGATATGAGAAGCATCTAAGCTTCCAATGCATCTGTCCGATAAATAATGAATGGCCAGGGGAATGTCTAAACTATCAGCCGAAACCCAACCATGCGTCCAAAGATTTGTTTGAGCTGGGTCTGCAATTGGCTCAGCTATACAAGGCCGTTGCCATGAAGAAAAAGAATCCATTGTTTTGAATGTCTATGATTGACTTCCAATCCAAGGATCGAGACTGGCCTTAATTGAGATGCGTTACGCACTTTCGATGCTCATCCTGAATCTATCAAAGAGAAAGAAGATATAACAATTTTCCATAGCATAGAAATATTTTTTTTTGTTTTTTGGTAAACAAATCTAATTTACTAATTAAATAAAGTGTATATATTTCATATACACCACCTTCGTCTAAAATGGTGTTTTTAATAACTTGGACTAATTTTAGCTGTTAAATATTTTGAAACAAAAATAGGAAACAATATTTTTGATTTGGTGAAATTATTTATAGTCATTATTTAAATAATCTAAAGAATTTTGCAAATTATGCTTAACCATGTTTGAAATTTTTTCAAGTAGTTTGGTTAGACACATTAACTATAATGTATTTTGAAAAGGAACAATCCATTTTAGCTTTCAATTTGATGAGTTGCACTTAAGTAGAATATTATAAATAACAGAAACAAGTTTAAAACCACTCCTCATTAAAAATTTAGGAGGATTCTAACATTTCAAGCAATAATAACATGCACTCATGGATTTTAAAGAAATTTATTAAGAAATAAGAATAGAGTTTTCTAGCACCTAAAAGGCACAAACCTAGTTGTGTTTAGATTCCAATGTGAATGTATAGAAAACATTATAGCTTTAATAACCACACATTTGAGATTTCCATATCCAACTACAAATTAGATTTGTTTTCTAATCAAACCAATAAATAAACCCATTTTATAAACACTATGATCTATCTCCAATGTAGAGAGATTAAAGAAACTGCATAAAACAATCAAAATAAAACTAAAAACAATTATTTCACTTGTATAAACAAAAAAAAAATCACTTAGTGTTTTATGTAGAATATAAATAGCCCATGGATGTGGGCATGTCATGTGAGTTTCAACCTTTAAGCTTTAGGATTCATTGTTCATGCCTTATGCTTCAATGTGTGCAATGTAGGATCACATAGTGTGACTGAATAAAAGTCCAAAAATCCACCATGGATCATTTATGCCTATATTGAAATCTCATCTTAAAGCATTATTATTGTGGGTGTTGAATGGTGCAATACTTACCTTGGGGTCTTAGCCAACAAAATCACTAACTTCTTATATGTGTAGTCTAAGGACACTACATTTTCATTTAGAAAAAAATAGGTAATCCAATGCTATTCTAATAAAAATTGGCTACTTTTTTTGAAATTTAAGTTACAGTTGTCAAGTTTTTAGAATTTTAAGTGCCTCACCCATCATATTAACAATTTGAAAAATTAAATAACCATCATTAATAATATACAGATTTCAAAATGAAAAACTATAAATATATACTTGTCAAATTTAATTCCACCATAATATAATAATAAAAATGATAATGCTTCAAAGCATAGTTAGCAAATAGGTCCAAATCGAGGAAAAACATTTCGGGAATTCGTCAATTCGATTAGGGGAACAAATTATTCGAGGAAATTCAAGTCCATTCGATTAGGGTTTTATTCATTTGAGCCTCCTCAAATAAAGCAATACTTCATTGTGAGGAGAATTGGTTTTTCAAACATTAGTGACTTTTAAAGAGTTAGGAATTAGTGTTAGTTTTTAGACATTAGGATGGCTTTGTTCAAGATTTTTGGACATATAATGTTAAGGTTTAAAGTTTGAATATATAATTGTGTTTATTTAAAAAAAAGAAATGGAAAAAAATGTGTAAATTGGAATTTTTTTTTTTTTTAAT
The DNA here is from genome assembly GCA_000404065.3 of Pinus taeda. Classification (NCBI taxonomy): domain Eukaryota; kingdom Viridiplantae; phylum Streptophyta; class Pinopsida; order Pinales; family Pinaceae; genus Pinus; species Pinus taeda. The sequence continues at coordinate 260,643 of APFE030670721.1, read as the reverse complement.
TTCAATCTGTTTTATAGTGTGGGAAAAATAAGAAAAAAAACTTAACCCGTGTTACTATTTATTTTCTAAATATATTTATATTTTGAAAGATTTTAAATAAATAAGTTTAGAATAATGATTTTCTAAATATGTATTTATCTATTAGACTTTTTGGATTTAAGTTCTTATTGGGAAGAGGAAGTATGGGTATTTTATTTTTAATTGTATCTTAAAAGTGGTTAGATAATCTAGAATTATTCAAAATTATTTAAAATCTAAGATGAATTAGAAAAAAATAGTGGAAATATCTTATTATTACAAAAAATAAAGTATATATATTCAAATTTTTATGATATATACTATGGAATTTTTTCCGAATTAGAAAAATTTCATTCAAATTTTTATCCTATCGAATCAAATTCAAAACCAAATTCGAATTTGAAATTGGTAACTATGCTTCAAAATACTATGAAGAATATACAACAAATCAATCTTTAATTTCTATTAAGAAATGAAATTGGTGGTGAGAAAAAGGAAACATTTGAAATTAGAATAAATGCTAATGTTCATTTTCCCAACTTACTAATATAAAATAACGGTTAATTGAGTTTATGTGAAGTCCCTATTTTTGTATTAATTACAATATTAATATTAATAATTTATTAATTTTTGGTAATAAATGTTAATATTTATTTATTTCAATTGTGATTGGTTCATTGAAATCAAATCTTATTGCATAGTTACCAAGTTCGGCAGTACTGGCAAAAAAAATTCGGAAATTCGCTAATTCCGTTAGTTACGGCCAATAATTCATCAGTTTCCAAGTACGGGTCAACGTTGAATGATTTTGGTCAAAACTTTTTATTAGTTATGTCCAACGTCCAATGTGCTGTGTAGAACAATGAAGCACGGGCTTTATGTAACCATGGATTGGAACATTGACAAATCCTTGCTGAATAAAATCATAGAGTAAGTAAATGGAGTTTTACATGTGGAAATTTGAAAATGGAAAATTAATGTAGCTATATTTAATCTTAATTTTTTTTAGTTTTTATAATATTTTTTACGGAGACTTTTTTATACTAGGATTAATCAGAAAATTGGAAAAAATATAAACAATAATTTTTATAAAAAACAAAATAAAAAGCAATAATTCTTATATTATAAAAAAACACAATTTCTATTAAATTTCTCTATAAAATGCTAAATATTGTTAACAATTTAGTTAGAAAATTGATTATTTTAATCTAGTTTGCAATAATAATTAATTTGATGCATTTTGATCTTCATTATTTCTAATCCGTTTTAGAGAGAAAGGGTCTATAGTATTTTAAATAGGAAAAATTAACGAAATAAGTAAACATAAATACACTGGATAGAGAATGATTTAATAAATTTTCATATAATGATTGTTTATTTAAATTAAAAGAAAAATTGAATATGTTTAAGATATATAATGTCAAATTTTTTCCACATTGAATTTTATAAAATCTAATTTTTTCATATCAAATCGAATTCAAATTCAAATTCGAATTTGGTAACTATCTCTTATTGTACAATGATACTTTCCACTAGTTAAATTGACATGCCTCTTTGGTAACTGTGTCTTATTGTACAATGATACTTTCCACTAGTTAAATTGACATGCCTCATCGCTCTGAGCATGTGTGCAATCAAAAAATAACGTGCCTCATCGCTCTCAGCATTTGTGCAATCAAAAGATAACGGATAATAAATATCTGATGCCAAACGTACCGAGTTCTAATTACAAATGTACTTTTTCCACGTGCTCAGAGCCACATGGCAACCCCATCAAGAGCCAGGACACCATCTTCACATGGCTCCCAGGTTCAACTGGCCGAGATTTTTTGTGAGGATCCAACGGTGGGCATGTGTTATGTGTTCCTTTTTCTGAGCATCCATTCTTTTTCATTTTTCACCACTGAGGCTCTGCTTCTGGAACAGGGTGAGGGTTCGATCCCGTCCCCCTTCGTTTTCCAGTTGTGCGGGCGCTACCTTATCGTTTCTAAACACGGGTGGCTTCTTTCTATCAAGGATTATTTGTTCCACTCAGCCTACATAACATGGTTTTCATGCGAGTTTTTATTTATACCTCAGTTTTGTTTCCATATATTTTTTTCATTACTTTGGTTGCCTAATCCAACACGTTGTTTGTTTCCTTGCTTATTGCAAGACGGTAAATCTTATTATGACAGGGCCAAAACCCGTCCATTGTATCTACTACTCTTAGTAGATTCTATATTCATTTATGCTACTGAATCAGTCCTAGTATATATTTACAAATGTTGATGTGGATAGTGCTCATATTCATGCCACACTCTTTTATTAACCGTCTTTTTCAGATGACAAAGCACTCTTTCTGGGTAGAGTTCCATATATATACGAGTTCCACCACCATACGAGGTTGAGAGGGATACGTGACTTTATTATTGTTTCAGTGAAGATGATTTTAAGGAATGCAAAAAGACTTTTTCTCAATATATCGTATAACATTCAGTATTCAGTGATTCAAAGGATGACGCGAGATGGTGTGTGGATGGTGCCTTTTACAATAATGGGAGGCTCACCACACGCGTTTTGTTTTAAAAACTCCATAGAGCACCAAGACCATCCGATAATTCTATTGATTTCCCTATTATTATTATGTTGTTGTTACAAATTACAGAATTGCGCATATTTATTTATGTGGAAGAAATTTTGTCTTTTTATCGGAAATTTGCGATGCATGTAATAGTAAGTGTGAGTACACTTATAAAGACTTTCACATCTATATTTTCTTTGTCATAATAAGTAATTATTTATTTCTTAGTTAGATACTCTCTTTCCAAGTCTTTATTTTTAAGTTATATGATTGAATAACTAAGAATCTGGAGCACTTGGGAAATACCAGATTAGCTTTTTAGATTTTTTTTCATTTAACTTTACTTAAAATGTTTTCAACTAGATATTTACATAATCCAGTATTAACCTATTGTTTTATTTTCAATCATGTACATTACACATCTTTCAATAACACATACATCAATCTAGTCTTAGTCTACAATTCTTGGGTTATACTTATAGATACAATTTATATTAAGAAAATAATTGCATTGTGTAACTTTTTAAAGCTTCGCAGAAATACTAATATAGATATTATATCTATTCTATTATTCCACAATTGTGAGTTTAAAAGCAGTATTATCGTCCTATTCATAAAACATGTTTCTCTTTCTTTTTGTTGATTATATTCATCATACTCAACATTTGGCCACTTTAAATTTGGGTAATATATACATTATCATCATCAAGAACCTTTGCAACTTTGTGTTATGTTTACATTTGTATATGTATTTGACCCCTTTGATATGAAATAATGGGTTTACATATCACAAAGTTAACTTTTAGTTTTTCAGGTGCTACTTTAGCATTTCTAAACATAGGTGGCTTCTTTCTATCAAGGATTTTTCATTCCACTCAACCTACTTTGTTGCATAACAGGGTTTCATGTGGGTTTTTATTCCTACATTAGCTTTGTTTCCATATACTCGTTTTTTCATTACTTTGGTTGCCTAATCCAACACAATGTTTGTTTTCTTGCAGGTTGCGAGAGGGTTAATATTATTATGACAAGGTCAAGACCCTTCCCCTTCCTTTGCTACTCTTAGTATCTTCTATGTTCATTTCTATTGTTGAATCGGTCCCAGAGCAACACGATTATGTGCTAGTTGATGTTTCTAAGTTCATATCTGGTGGAAGTCCATACATTTTGGGTTGGTTTTCGTCCAGGTAAGGTAAAGATTCATTATAGAATCCATCAAAATGACTTTTTTATTGGTAAACATAATTTTGCAGTCATATCTCCTAGTATATATTTACAAATGTTGATGTGGATGGTTCTCATATTCATGCCACACTTATCTATTAACAATGTTTTTCAGATAACAACACACTCTTTTTGGGGAACGTTCCATATATATATGAGTTCCACCACTATACGAGGTTGAGAGGGATATGTGACTTTATGATTGTTTCATTGAAGATGATTTCAAGGAATGAAAAAATACTTTTATGTCAGATATATTGTATAACATTCAATGTTTCAAAGGATTGGTGAGATGTTGCATTTTACAATTATGGGAGGATCACCGCAATCTTCTTTTTTTAACTCCATAAAGCCCCAAGATGATCTGATAAGTCTCTTGATTTCCTTATATTAATATTTTTTTGTTATTAGAAATAGCATAATTGCCCATATTTATTTATGAGGAGGAAAAATTGTTTTTTCATCTGAAATTTGCGATGCATCTATTATTACGTGGAACTCCACCTATAAAGACTCTCATAGCTATTAAAATATATATATATATATATATATAGACACACACACACACACACACACACACGTACGTGTTTATATATGCCTATAATAACAATGAGTAATTATTTCTTTCTTACTTAGACACTCCCTTTTCAAATTCTTCTCTTTAAGTTATATGATTGAATAATTAAGAATCTAGAGCACATGGGAAATACCATATTAACTTAGATTGTTTTTCATTTAACTTTACCTAAAATCTTTTCAACTAGATATTTGCATAATCAAGTATTAAACTATTGTTTTCTTTCCAATCATGTACATTGCACATGCTTCAGCAAGACATACATCAATGCAGTCTTAGCCTACAATTCTTGGGTTATGCGTATAAACAAAATTTATATTAAGAAAAGAATTGTATTACACAACATTTGAAAGCTTCAAAAACACATTAAAATATATATTATATCTATTCTACTATTCCATAATTATGAGTTTACGAACAAGCATTATCTTCCTATTCATAAAAATGTGTTTCTCTTTCCTTTTGTTGATTCTACTCACATAGTCAACCTTTGCCCACCTTAAATTTGGGCAATATATACATTATCATCGAGTTGTGTTTACATTTGTATATAAATTTGATCTCTTTGAGATGAAATAATGGGTTTACATATCACAAGGTTAACTCTTAGTTTTTTGTCAGAGTATTTACAACAAGATCCATTTTATTTTGGTAATTCTTCATCTAATTAAAAAAAATAATGTCTATCGTTATTCATATATGCCGTATTAATTTTAGAACTCACAACACAATAGTCTTTTTCATTTTTAAGTCTTACATTAACGAAACGTCTGGAGAGTTCCAGAATGACAAATGGAATTTGTTTATGATGCCACCTATGTTATGTTTACCTAATCCTTCAACTATTATATTTGTCTCAAGCTCATCCAACAGTGGATGTTTCACTAGGGTTTAGTGGTGGCGTTAATGACTAGGTGGATTTTTATTTATTGCATTCATTCTACTGAAGTTTTCTTTGTTGACATTTCCACTATACGGTTAGGGCTTTTAGTGGCCCGCTACCACTAGGTCTTAATTGCTGCCATTCATGGTGTTAATCCTTCTCCATTTTCAACCAAACTCACTTATATTTTTGTTATGTCGAGAAATATTGTTTTCATCTCTTCATTGTGTAAATGGTGTTGACAAGGTAAGCATTATTTAGTTCTCTCCTATGTGCTAAAGGTTTTATGTTAATGGAATATATTCACAATTTCATTTGTTGTTGGAAATCCTTAGCTAACATTTTATTTCTATTTTTCTCATTTTCTTGCAAATTACAGACAATTTATTTTTTTCTCAAAACCTTACCCATGTTCACTACAACAAAAAAGGACATTGGCGAGGGTTGAAAAATGTCACCATAAGCTCATTAGTGATGGCTAAAAGACCCTTCATCAGCAAAAACTAAACATCACCAAAAGGTGGTGTCGCCAAAGGTATGTGTGTTGTGGTGACATTAAAAGTCTGTCACCAATAATGATTTATAATAATAGATAGCAACTGTCACCATTTCATATGAGAAATGGTGATGGACCATAGCCTCAGTTACAAAAAAATAAACGTCACCAAAGTTGGTGTCACCAAAATTATAGGTGTTATGGTTACAGTCAAGGTCCATCATGAATATTGATTATAATTATGAATAGTGATTGTCACTATTTACTATGAACTACAACAATTTATTATGATGTGTCTTTCATGGCTGCCATTATTGGTGCATATATATGGTGATGTTTGTTGATTGTCACCAAAAGACGCATTTCCAAAAATATATGTGTTGTGGTGACATTCAAAGTCTATCACAAATAATGCTTATAATGATGGACAATGATCATCATCATTTCATATCAACAACAAAAATTTATGGTTACAGACCTTTCGTGGTCGTCATTATTCATGGATATATATGGTGGCGTTCGTTGACTATCACCATTTCATATTTTGGTGAGGGTCGAAAAATGTCACCATAAACTCATTGGTGATTGGCAAAAGAGCCTTCGTCACCAAAAACTGATCGTCACCATTTCATATCGATATCAGGGTAGGTGCTCTTCCATTGATATAACACCCTTTAAAGAATTAGACTTTTAAAAATTAGACCTTGAAACTTCATAAATTGTAAATTCTACAACTTTCAATAAATTAAAGTCTCGGAAATCTTTTACTAAACAAGCAAAGCAACATCGAAGATGCAGGTCCCTACCTAATAGCTATGGAAGTTATGGAATGTGGGTGGACGGGACGGGAAAATAGTTACATATAAGATAATCAATATCTTATGTTGAATACTCAATTATAAGTGAAACTTTGAAGACATTTATAACCTGTAAATGACCTAGTACAACTAGCAAATCCACCAAATATTGCAAAGGAAATGTCATAAGTGGATAGAATATGGAAGAAGAGCATTGATGAAGACAGATGCAATATGTTATAGGTTGAGTGAAAGAAAAATCTCAATGTTGTTGTTGTTGGATGTTTAGATATCTGAATGATATCTAAACGTCTGTGCAAATGTAACATGGATCTCTAGAAACCATGAATGGTATATATATATATATTCCCTGTTCACATAAAAACAACATGCAATTTCTAATTTCACAAGTCTGCACTCAAAATACAACAAAAACCAACAAATAAAAAAAAAAATAGCTTGGACAGGAAGCAATAGTGTCACCTTCATTCTTGAGTTACCTCTATTTATTTGAAATTGACCTGTGACATTCTTTATCTGACAAGGAATCAAAACCATCACTAGTATTAAATTCATCCAACATGGACTTTGGAGATCTCATTGACATCTATGTTTTTGTTGCCATGCTTGAAAACCATGGAGATCCATGTCGATAGTAGAATACGATGTGTGCCTGCTGCTCAAGAACACATTCCTTATTAACCATTGTTACCTGACAGAAACCAAAGAGAAAACACAATATCAACATACACAAAATCCCCAACCGAAATATAATCATAACTTACCTAAGAATTCTAAAAGATGTTCTTAACTAATAAATTTTGTATTTGGAAATTTTGTTTCTTTATATTTAAAAAAGACTACATTCTACAACATTTCTATCTATTTATTGAGGCAATTATATCATAGCCTATGTCACACGATAGTAATCTACAGTACCTAAAGTAAAAAGACAAATTTTCTCAAGAAAATAGATTTAGAAAAGAGCTTTCAAAACTATATGTTTGTCATCAAAGCTTTAATTAGTTTAACAACAAACTAGTTGGAGTTTGAAAATCAAAATCATTCATAGGAAATGAATAAGACAATGGCCAAAGTCATTATTCATATAAATAAAGCTAGACACACTATTACCATTGCAGATAACAAAAATTTGGGCAATGGTCTCATAGTTAGAGCTTATTTGTAGGGAAGACTCATAAATACCATCATTTGTTTCCAGGGTCTGTTGTGTCTCTAGATCCAGATCAAATAGTTTTCTATTCTCAAGTTCTACCTTTCAAGTATTGATTTCTGGCTCACCCATTAAAACACAATTCTACCACTCCATTTGATTTTCTTTTGTCAAGATAATTGGCAAGACCTTCCCATCCTCTATTTTACATCAATCAATAACCATCCATCAATGATATAAATAATAACAAATATACAACAAAGGCCAAAGATGCGTTTGTTGTATACCTATGTTCTAGGAGTCATATGACCTTACTCGTGCAAAGAGCTCACCCTGAAAAAATAACATCCATGTGCAATTTACAAAACTTTTTAAAATAAAACTCCAAGTAAATGAATTAAAATATGAACATCCTTTTAATCAATACAATCTTTGACTTAACATAAAAGTGGCCTAGAATTGAACAATATATCAACCATGTCAAGTAACTAACATTGGGTGAGAAATACATGCCATGCATATTGGATTAGTGAAATAATTGACATGATAAAGCTCAAAATCAAAAAGATGACTTAAAACTAAGAAACACAAATAAATGACTTACAACTAAGACATGAAGTTGCTCCTTCAACCTTTTTGTTAAATAACTCTTCTTTATGTCACAGACCATTAAAATTTTTATGACACCAGGTAGAAGTGGTATTATAACATTAAGCTCTGATAGAGTCTGTGTCCACGACTACTTCTCAAAATCTACTCCATTATTAGAATTTGGGGCTAGATAAGATACATGCAAAAACCATCAACATCAAAATGAAATCTACATCCTTGTAAAAAATGGGAGGAAAAAAATATCCACAAATCGAAACAGACTATAGGATAACTCATTCCTGCAACATGATTATCTTGTCATGAACAATGAAAAAGAAATCAGGAGAAATGTAATTTTTGCCACATTTTCACATTCATTTCCTTTTGCATATTCTATGAGTAATTGATGAAAAGAGTCAGCTCAATCTTGTCAACATCAAGATTATAATAAAAGATAAAGGAACCGCTCCAACACATATGCAATCCTAAACATAAGTATCTATACATATAAGTATTTATTGAGGACATTGTATTTTATGAAAATATGGAAGTCAAATCTTTGAAGTAACACAATTTATGGTACCATTGCATTGCAAAGTCCATTCATTCAAGTATTTACGAAGTCCATTCAGAAATTTCTTCAAAGTTCAAAGTTAAAACAATTATCATGTAGCCTAAAAGAGCTCATATTTTAAAAGGAGATAACCCAAATATCATAATATATAATCTCACATTTATATATCATAATTTCCAGACATTGAAATGACATGTTTTAGCATACTATTATGAATTCATCCCAAAATGATAGGAAAAGGTATTGATGGTTATTTTTGTTAAAAATGGAAACTAGGGCCAAATTTCTCTTTGAACAACTCCTTTTAGGAAGATAATTGTGGCATTGAATTCTTGTTTTTGAGAGGATCAAAATCCATCTAAATATCATCAAATTTGGATAAGTAGAACTCTCAATGACGGAAATGTACCTGGGAGTTTACTTTAACAATATGTAAGGGGGAAATGACTTTCTCCATCATATGTAACAGTTTAGGAATCAAATGAACTTGAAGAAATCCCATAGTGTGATGTTGCAACTCCAAAAGTGCTATATGAATGACTTCCATATGCAGAGGATCCATATGGACCAAGGCCGTAACTGCATGCACTTAGTGATGCCCAATGAGGAGTTATTCCTTGGAGAATAAGTTGGAAACCTAAGTCCAACTATGATGAAGAGTTTACTAAACTATAAAGGAGCTTTGTTGTAGTAGGTTCTCTAGACAAACTTGATAGTGTTCTATCACTTAATCCATATGGATTTAGACTGGTAACTGGTACTGATGTTGGGTTCAAGGTATTCCAATGAGAAATAAGTGGTGGGTTGGCTGGCCCATGAACCAATCCACCATATTGTGAAACATAATTTACATCACCTTTATCCTTCAAATCAAGAACAACTTGGCCCCAGTTTGCTGCAACTTTCTTATTTTTTCCTTCAAATGCTAATTTACAAAAAAAATGATGACCATCTATTGGTTTAACAAGATCTTCCAGTGATTAATTTTTTGCTTCAATTGTTTTGTAAAGAATAAGGGAGTATCCTTTAGACGTACTAGTTTTTCTATTGAAAACACTAGGGCCTTCTTCTATGTCTCCATAGAAAGAGAATAAATTAATCATTCTGGCAAATTGCATGTCTTGAGGAACATTACCCACACAAACACTTCTTAAGTTAGGATTCATTGTATTTGGCTGAAAGCGATTAGCTAGATGTATGAGATGTATAAGTACCATGGGTTGAAGGTGTTGTTCAAGTTGAAAGGGATTGAGTGGACAACTTTTGAAGTAAAAATATTTATTCACCCATAAGCATAATCCCCTTCTTTAGAAATATATCTCCCCACAAGCCATTGGTTACAACACTCATGCACCTATACTATAGCACAATATATTTCACCAAATAAATCAATTTTGAAATTTATAATAAATTTGTATAATAAAGCAAATCCAAATGGAACCCCATGGTGTAGTGAGACGAGTATTTTTGCTAGTGCATCAAGGAAGGTCGATGGTTGGCGAGTTGGCCTGATGTTGTTTTGGTCCAATGGTACGTGTTTGGTCCAAGGGTGGACAATGATGGGCACATAGGGATTGGCAGTGTTGGTTCTAATGTGTTTTGTCCTCAGGTGGGGTAGGGGTTGAAGGAATAGTGCTCCTCTCAAATTTAGAGCCATACATGAGTTTGATGGCGAGTACAAATGTCCTCTTATGATGAGCCAAATGATAGAGACATACATGCATTATGCATTCTCCTTTTTCAATAGTTCTTTTAATTTTGGAGCATTAGGTGAGCATTTCAGAGCATTTCAATAGTTCATGCAACTTCTACCAATCCTTTACAATTAAGTCTCGTTTACAAATTTGGATTCATCGGTGTTGGTTGGTTCATTGACTCCCTGGCTCGCCATTTGATGATTTTTTATTGGCCAGATGGAAAAATAATAGATTTGTACCCCATGCCCCCTAAAGGGACTAGGTGTTGTGAATGATAGGTGAATGCAATGAATGACAAGGCATGATATAGAAAAAATATACAAAGGTGTCACCTTAGCTTAGGAAGATCATGATCCTAAGGAATATAAGAAGCATTCAGAGTACCATAAATGTTAGTAGCACTAAAAGAAATAGCACGAAGAGCATGATAATGAAAAGAATCATCATTTGTTATAATATTGTGATTATTATAAACGGGATCATAAGCGTCCATATTCAAAGCCTAAGTGTGAAAACTAATATAATAATTGTAATCCTATGCTATGAGTAATAATATGTATGTATCATTATCTATAATGTTTCAATAATTCTCATTTTAGTATTTATATATCAAGGTGGGTGTTTTTGAGGCACAAAAGGAGTTGTTTTGTGTGTACCACACAAACTCATAGGGGCTTAAAGGGAAAGCACATCTACCACTAACTAACCTAATGCTCGCAAATAAACCTATTTTTTTTCATGTTCACAACAAATTCTATTTCATGAGAGGCTTTCAATATGAGGTAGTCAGAACATCCATTACCTACCTTGAATACTCTCAGATCAAAATGAATGTCCATTTCCATAATTAAACTAGCCAAATATAGCCCCTACCCATCATTATCAATTGTTGCATGGCAAGCCTTGTTGTACTTATTCTCTTTAGGGCATGGCATTTCTCTCTTGCTTAAGGGACAAAGTGGTTGTTTTCTTACTAGCTATGACAACTAGCTATCAGTAATGACAAGAAGTGTGGAAATATGGAATGGAATAATAGAGGGACAAAGTGGTTGTTTTCTTACGAGCTATGACAACTAGCTATAAGCAATGACAAGAGGTGTAGAAATATGGAATGGAATAATTACACCTATAGATAATATACCCTATATTTATTAGTGTAAAAAGGAGAAAATGTACCTAGACTAAAGCTAGCCTAGTCAATAATAAAATAGATATTTCTAATCAAATCATAGTAGGTAGTGCCAACTAGCAAGAGTCCTTGTTGATCTAAGTGTCTTTCATGTAGGGAAATGGGAGACATACTACACCTACCTATCTCCATAGGTATGTTGGCTTGAAAGTGGAATTCTCTGCTCATAAACTTTGAATGAGTGAAAAAGAAGTTAGGGGAATTATGAGGATGGATGCTAACTATGGCCCTATTTCCAACTAAGTGAAATGGAAGACCAAGAACTAATATGCAAATAAATCGATCCATTCCCCTTGTTTCATCACCCTTGCTCGAGATTGGAGTTTCTACAATAATAAGTTAAAGCACCCATGTCACAAGCTTATCCATTTCAAAGACTTTCCTGTGTGTGTATATATATATATATATATATATTTCGCTCTTTGGATTTTTTTTATTTCGAATAAGTAAGTCAGAATGTAGATTTCTCATCTAAAACGGAGAATCGGCATGATCGATCAAAGCAGTGTTCTATTATGATGCACCCACATTCCACACGCAAGGTTATGTCGAAGGAAGTTCTTGGCCTGAACCTAGCATCTCCGGTCAAAGGAGTGTACACCCATTACATCCTTTCACCCCTATTGAAAAGTTTCAAGTCTTCGAATGATTTCATGTTTTATTAATAAAGCAGTACGTAACCTATAACAAGCTCTTTCTTTTCAACAAGGTTTGGATTTCAAGCAAATAACAACGGATTGAACTAGACCTGCAGGCTAGCATAAACCACTTTTCTGTGAGCCTAATCTAATAAGCAGCGGAGAATTGAAATGACTATGATGAGAGGGGTTTAGGATTGGGATCGAATCTTCAAACTCAAATAAGAAACGTTGCTTACAAGTCTTCCATGCTATAAATATAGATCGTTTTTAACAAGTTACACACTGAATCATTAATTACCCTTCTTCAACAATCAAGTTCAAGCTTAAAATTCAGTCCTAATAACGCCAATATAGATACATTTCATTTGATGGGAAATGTCAATCTGGCCGAAAAAAAAAGACACATGAAATTTTCAATGTCATAGGTGACCGATAGAAGTGGGAGGTGTGGAAATGTAGAGCAGAGGAAACATTCTCGATATGAAAAGTCTCCCATCTGGGAATTCATCTGTTGCAGGGTATTAAACTGTATTTGTTAATAGATCCCAAAGAATGGAGCTGAATCTACACTTGTCTCTACGAGAGGTAGAGATAGCTACAGGAGAAGAGGTAAAAACTGTTGATCCACCTGTCTCAGATTGAGATCGAAATCCATTAATGTGCGTCTCAAAGCTAGTTCTAGTGATTGACATTTATTTTGAACCCGAAAATAAAATAGAGTATCCTTGATTGTTTCAGCTTCTCAATCATCCTTAGCAAAGGCAACATATGCAAATCGTTTTCATTTTAAACAAGAAACTTTCTTTAAATTCAAAAATCCAAATCCGTAATTTCTTTTACATGATCAAGTATATCTGAAATTTGCTCTTTGGTTAAATGGCCCAACAACTTAATGACAACTTCTTTTGTGATTTTCTTTTGTGATTTTTGGGGTTTTTGAATCCTCCCTTTGTTTCCATCTTTTCCATTAATTTCTGCACCATAAAACATAAACATAAATATATTGTACGCATAGGTTCAGTATATTGTTTCCACATTGAAACCCTCACCTAGTGTATCTTTCCAATCCCAGTGTTAATATTATCTTAGATTAAAAATCCCAGTAGAGTTTCCTTGCTTTCGGAAAACAATAATATACTACAGACTTCAGCGAAAAATGCTTACCTCACACAACAAATGGGCGGAAACACAGAACAGATAAAAAAAATTGCCTGAAGAAGCAGCGAACCTGAAATCGTGAATCAATAAACCACTTGAAGAGAAGGAAAGAAAAAAATATATAGAGGGCCTTAAAAGAAAGTCTAATGTAACCAATTCTTTCAATTATTCTTCACAAACCTAATTTCATCACCACGTGAAATTTATCGTGTGAAATTTTATGTTAGGTGTCAAGTTCACTTTGTGATTGACAATCCAATGCTTCAAGAAATATGAGCATTTATAGATAATTTTGGAAAGAAAACCGACCTCGCATTCAGGGATCAAAATTGAGCAAGTCAGAGCCCTTCAAAGGGTCTCTGGCACGTCAGAGAAGTAGTGAGAAAATTTTACCAGTCAAAAAAAATTTAAAAATTGATTTTTGTCATTTAAAAAAAAATGGAATAATATCTTAAAAAATTTTAAGAAGGGCTGTCAAATTGTCAACCTTTTTTTAAAATTTCATTTTTTCTCAAATTAGAATGTTGAATTTGTAAATTTCTTTTCATGTTAAAACTTAAATCCCATTTCAAAAACAACAGTTTCCTTTTGAGTTGTTTTTTCTCATTTCAAAAACAACAGTTTCCTTTTGAGTTGTTTTTTCTAATTGTGCATATGATGCAAGTTCTTATTAATTATTATGTCAGAATTACCTTTTGATACCATTACATTTGGCAGTTTGTTGCTCCCATTTCAAAAACAATAGTTTCTTTTTGAGTTGTTTTTTCTAATTGTGCATATGATAGAAGTTCTTATTAATTGTTATGTCACAATTACCCTTTGATACCATTACATTTGGTAGTTTCAATTGAGAGCGACTAGATGTCAATATGGACTATGTATTAGGTCTGTAATTTCATTTTGTTGTGCGGCGGAAGTGCAAAGCTGGGATCAGACTCCAGAGATCCATAATTCACATGTGTTAGAGCCATGTGAAAATAACTGGAAAGAAGAAACCTTAGCTCTGCAGTATTAATTGGAGCTTCTCAGGTGACACTGACAATGGAGCCAGAGAGGACGAAACAGCCACAAGGAGAGAGAGAAAAGGTAGGAGCTAGGAAGATGCTGCAGTCACAGCAACATGCAGCATTGGACAGGGTATGTACATTGTAAACCCTTGCCACCAACATTAAGATGCAAGAAGACTGTTTATCTCTCTGTAACCAAACTCAATAAAGCATTCTTCTCTCCACTACTATTGTCCCGTAGTTTGTAATCATGTAAGGGTTTTCTCATCTTATAATGCTACACTTAATTTAAACTGTGGTTGATTTTTTATTCCATTACATTTTCACTGTTCATGCAGAATTTCTGTTACTTTTCTAATAGAGTTGTTGGCTCAGATAATGTTGTTTGTAACTGCTTTAATGGTACATATAAGCATCACAACATTCTTTTCAAGAAAATGCAATATTTTGCCTACAGTTATTCTATAATGTAATGGAAATAGCATTCAGTTTGGGGGATGTATTGATTTCTAAAATCTGTCAAAACCATTAGATAATATTTTATTCGTTATAATTTTTTATTCGTTTATTTTTCCTTACTGGTTAAAATTGTTATTACTGTACAAAGAGAGAGTTGAAACTCTTACGAATATGCTTAAGAATCAAGGTCTCATTTACACTGACAGAAGTAAAGGCATCGGAGCGTTGGTAGACTTGAAAAGAGAAGTTTCCAAAGCCGTGCGAGTGATGTTATGGAACTTGTCAACCAAAACCATAAGAACAAGTTCAATTGAAAGATCAACGGAAGTATATGTAATGAATTGCAGCAGATACTGGAACTATTGTTGTATGATTACAACGTTAGTAACTTTCATAGCATTAGTAACTTTGTGTACTTTCAAAATTGTTTCCCAGAGAAAGTTACCACAGACGAGTTTAAGGTCATGGCAATCCGACTCAACGAAATCTAATATGTAGATGAATCGTGTTTTTTTGACAGTTTGAGAGGACAAGTCCTAGTAAGAATGTTTTCCAGAACTTTATCAGACGAGAATATATTCTTGGGGGATTTTAGACCTTGAAACGATGATGAATCTGAGGGGCCTGTGGTATGTCAAACGATGCGGGATTCCGAACCAGAGTAAGAGGCATGTCTGTATATACATCAATTTGTAATTTAATTTGTCATTAAATTCTTAAAAGAAATAAAACATGTAAACTGAAAACCTTTACCGATTGACAGAAAAATAGAAAACCATTGATTACATATACAGAATTTTGGATTACCCATGGTAATTTCTGTGTTATTTTTAATTAACTTTTTCTTTTATACATAAATCAAGCATGATTTTACCACAACAAAAAAGTCATGGTACTCTGTCCCACCTCTGACGCATTCTCTACAACACACTACATCACAGTAATTATAAACATGCGAGCAAACGCTGTAAAATTAACTGGCGAGTCCTGGCCGCAGAGGAGATTAATGAAACATTAACTTATAACTACCATTCATATCCATGCTAGCCCTGTGAGTGCCTTGCGGCTGATCTCTGTACAGTTATAACCCCGCGCCAGAAAAGATGATCCCTGTACATTACAAAAACTTCCCAAAAAAAAACTTTGTTTATTACAAAACATTTGAAATGTTGGCTGCAATTCACAACCTCACCTTTCCATTGTTTATTCTAGCCCAGATGTAGTGGGACAAATCTTTCCCGGGTAGCAAGTATTGCAGCAAGAACAAATGATTTTGGCCAACATTTTCGCGCCCCTTTTAAGGTCCTTGGGCGATGCCAGAACTGACGCTGCTACAACAACAAATATTTGTCCTTTTATGGCACCCCTTTTTGGCGGGAGCCTCACCATCCTTTCTTAGGGCCCGCTGGGCCGCTACTTGTGCCTGAAGGCTGTCTAAAGCAAGGTTTGACGACGATTTAAGCTGGAGATGAACATAGATTCATCATTCAGCGAACGCCTGTCAAGCAAAGTTTAAGCACGATTTATGCTTGGAGAGGAGGGCATTCAACAGGCTTCCTAATATATTGAACTTGATTTGTTTGAGGATTCCCAATTCCTGGTATGTTTTCATATTAGAAAAAGAGATACAAAAAACATATACACCTTTGTACACACTTTCATTGAATCCTAAACCTGTTTAGTATTTTACTGAATTTTTTCATTCATGCAATAAACTTAAATTTGATTGAGCTACTTGTATATTGGGAACGTTCTGGTCACAAAAATTTCCTACAAAATTAATCCTTATCTGAACTGGAGTAGGGATATAGGTCTCTAGGCTATCCATTAATCTTATGTGGTTAGATTTCTCAATCACACATGTGTAAGAGTAATGCATTTATTAATGCAGCCTTTGACATAGAAGTATATTTTTGTTTGTGAAAAAATAAAAAGAAATTTGAAAATAATTTACTATTGTCAATTGAATTGCTCCCTTTTTTTATGCTTTTCATAATGGAAGTGCTACATGAATATGTGCCCTTCTAAATGAAATTAAGACCTGCACTTCAAATTTGATCACTGCTCGCATTAGGTTAAAACTCGTGGCCATGGAAATATACAATTTATTTTTATTTAACTCTTTGTAGCGCCAATAACGTTAATTTAAATGTTTTAGGTTTTTTATATTTTTATGTATGTTTTTCCATTGGTTTTTTTTCAAAAACTCACTTAAAATTTACAAGTATTATTGGAATCGCAAATAGAATTGGACATCGATTATAATTGCTTTAAATTTTTTTCAAAAATATAGAAATTTTAGATTCGTCTTGGGTAGATATAAATAATATATAAAGTAAAAAAATTTGGATGTGTACATTTTTTGTATAATGCATACTTTTAGTTGAGCATGGTTACATAGCTTGGGAATGTTTAATATGTTTTTGGTTGGAGATTTTAACTATGTGGGTATATGTGGGATTAAGGAAGGTTGATTGTATCTATTACAACAATCTAGCACCCCTATATAATTAAAAGTCCCAAGAATTAAGGGGCTAGTTTTGTGCACTTAGGAAGGTTACCTATAGTGACCACAATAATTATTCCACACACTTCTACTTGAATCTTGTCAAACTTCAGTGTGCCGTAAGACACCTCAACCCTTGTTAAGTCACAAGTATTTGACATACATCACTTGTGGGTTTTTTAATATGCTTTGAGCTTATAGTGTAACCAATTGGTTTAATCTCAAGCCTAGCCTAGGTCAGTATAACGAGTTACCAATTCCCATAGTTCAAAAAAAGGAATTAATATATGAAAATATATAAGAATAAAAAGAAAATGAGAAATATAATCCCCATACAATAATCCCATCCAATTGATAAATTCCAAATCATTAATTCTTGACAACATATTCTTTGCAAGAGATTCCTACAACTATCCAACAACATTAGATGCATGAAAATATTAAGCCTCACATACGATAGAATGATACCTCCAATCTTATGTTAATATTGAAAAATTCAAATAAAATGTAGCCCAAGGGGAGACCTCCTTAATCCACAAATTATCCACCATTATAACGGTCAGGGACATCATCGTATAAAGTGAATCTCTTCTCTTATACAACAAAATGTTATCTTTTAACTAACTCCATGATAAGTCAAACAAATATTACAGTGATGGAGTAATTAGATCCCTATTAAATTTGTGGTGGACCACGTTACAATATGTGGAAACTAGCCCTTCCTGACAATTAGCTCCTATCTAAAAATAGTAGTAATACGCCCAAATAATGCTCTTTAAGGGGATGCACCACCAAAAATAAGCATCAAACTGAATCAAATACATGTGTCCACATAGAATTCACCCTCTAAAACTATGCATGCATGCAACCACTCTACATTTGTGAATACCAATGTAATCAACACCATAGATTTTTTTATCAGGAAAATTGATAAACTCTTCACCTGTCGCCAAGGAGACATGGTAACAAGTCAATGGAACTACCATTATACTCTTGAGCCTAGCGCAAATGGCTACAAGCATCACTAGACAAGTAAACCAAGTTTTAAACTTGGTTTACTTTTCTAGTGATGCTTGCGGCCATTTGCGCTAGGCTCAAGAACCAAGTTTTAAACTTGGTTGGGCCCCTATATTGGTTGGAAAATGCCTTCTAGTGTAGGAGATCCACCATTTTCCCTGTCCTGATGGGCTATATACATAGATAAATGTGAAATATTCCAAGTTAATAGAGCACTCGATGAGAAGATAATTCTCAAAATTCTAAAATAGAAAGTGGTTCATCTCCCCAAAGAAAATCTAAGGAGACTAGGGTGAATTGGGGTTTCTTCCATTCCATAACTCCATGAGATTGTGTGTGTATGTGTGTGTCAAAGAATAGAAAGAAATGTCTACACTAATATGGCCTCTTAGAATATATAAAAATAAAAATAAGAGACCCTCCGCAAATTCACCCTACAAGAATAATGTCCCAAAAATAAGAAGAAGACTAAGTACAAGAGCATGTTAAGTCACATGTGTGGCCCTCCTCATGTTCCACAATTCTTCCAATAGCAACCTCCACAACCAACCAAAATTAAATAATAATAATAATAATCTAACTTTAATGTCACATCCAAAAAAAACCAAATTAGTGTATGAGACCCCCTTATTTGTGGGACAAGGGACTCCCCTTTGCATAGTGATTTGATTACTAATATCTATGACGGTGTAGTCTGAGGGTGGAGGCTAGAGTGTTTGAGAGAAAAATTTTCTCCCTCATCCACCTCAGTTTAATTCCAAGGGACATGTTTGCTATAATGTGATAATGCTCAAAGAGTAGGTGCCCCCACCCAAATAATGTATCGACTCTTGCTAAGTCATAGTTTATTGGCATATATGGCTTACACATTGCTGGATATACTCTTGGTGATATAGTGGAAGGCGAAAGATTTTATCTTGGGCCCCTCCCATATTAATCCAATGTGTTATTGAATCACCATAGTTAAATTATAAAAAATATAATCTATAGGCTTCCAAATAACATTGGTCAAAGTATCTTGTGAACCTGTTGCCCATGTCCGTTTTCTTACGCATGCATGTATGGATTTTCTATATATGTATGTATGAATCTTACTAAAATGTGTTGTTGGTTTAACCATCACTTTGGATTGTCACCTTACTTGCCTTCTAGTTTGTGATGCATCCTTGCTCATGTGTTCCCTTCTTACCTCCATACTTTCGCAGGTTTCCAAGGGGTGCACTCACATCACCCTCCATGTGTTAGAACCTTTCATGCACCCTCCTTGACTTGCTGCATATGTCACACTATTGCTACCAATGGGGACATCTTACTTGCCTCTGTGCGCCATCGTGGTCAAGGCGATACCATACGAACCATTGCTGGGACTCCTACACTAAACGGTTTGAGGTCTAGCTGGGACTTCTTACCAAGGAGATCCCCTGACATATTGGAAGGTCCAACACTATCAAAAAATTCATATGAGCGCACATGTATATATGTGTTTTTCTTTAAAATTTGAATATTTTATGTGTTTGGTTGACCGGGTTTTTTACCTATTTTCGAATTATGGTGGTCCCCTAAAGGGATTTAACTCTAATATCATACAAAAACTTTAGAAAATATTTAAAGGTATGGTGGTCTCCTAACCGATTATTTTTACCTCTGATTTCTAGCATCCACGCTACCCTTGTGTCCCCTTGCCCCTTTCAATACACCATAACATACCCCCCAAACAACTTTTTAGTCATGCGATTCCACTTTTCCTAATGTTATGAACCCCCAAATTTAGTCCCAATGCCCCGACAACTACACCCTTGGGACTCGTTGCCTAAGGGGTTAAACACATTAGGGGTTATGGGTTGTGATAAGGGAGCCCCTAATCCCCTTATCACAACTAGAAATAGTCTCATGAACACCATCAATATATACTGGAGGTGTTTTGATGAAAGCAATAATGAATACAGAAGTTGTGGTCAATAGGACAGGGATCATCGAGATGTTAAATCATCCAATGTAAAGATGGTTTTCAATGATAGTGATCTAGTCAGATAAAATACCCCATAAATTTGTTCTTTGAGACACTCCTAGGATTCAATAATTAATCCAAACTAAAAGGATTCATTGTTGAGGTGACTATGGAAACAACCTTGAGTTGACGCACAGTGACACTTTGTCAACTAGGGTGTATGTTTCATCATAAAAAGGAGGAAAAATTGACAAGTGGAAAACATCTCACATTTAGGGCACTTGGTCATAAATATTTATGCACGTTTTTCCACCAAGGGTACCTTTCACATTTCCCAAGGCACAAATTACATATTTGGATGAATTTTGGATAACTTGTCACATTCCACTATCTTCATGGGTGAAGAGGATCTCCCATCCTTTAACAATATTTAGGATGATTTCATGTCATAGTCAAGGGTCACATGTATAAAAGAAGAACACCATAGCCAAGAATAAGAAAATTGGCATTTGTTTCAGGTGTCAGGGAGTGTTAGGGAGTGCCATGGAAACAGAAGGGGGAAATATCTCAAAATTCATGGAAATGAATGGATAAGAGTGTGTGATAATGAGTGTTAGTGAGTTTCAAGTATGTTAAGGAGGGAGTGACAAGGTTATATGTTAGGCAGTGCCAAGGCATGCTAGATTTCCATGACATGTCAGGGAGTGATAGGGAGTGCCAGAGCATGCCAAGGAATGTAGGGGGTGCTAACACGTGCCACATAGTGCCAAGGGATTGTTAGATGTGCTAGGTGCTATGGCATGTCAAGATCTTAACTATGTTGCTCATTTGTCTTATGGCAATAGTTGGACGTGAGCCTTGACATAATAACTTGTAACTTGTTAAGTTGGATAAGTTGAAATTATACATGAGTAGCCTAAGATGAGTTATAGTTAGTTCTTAAGTGAACAAGGCATAGTTTAGTTGTAGTAATAACAACTTGGTCAAGTTGTTGTAGTCGAGGCAAGACTTGGTTGGGCTCCCAAGTCCCAAAAAAAGTAATGGTAGTTGTGAGGGAATTATAGCTAAGGAGTGTTATGGCAAGTCAAGGAATGGAAAGGTATGCTAACACATGTCAAGAATTGCAAATGCATGTTGAGGAATGTTAGGGAGTGTTAGGGAATCACAAGGGGGAACTAGGTCAAAATAGATGGAAATGAACAAATAAGTGTGTGTGCCAAGGAGTGTCAATGAATTCCATGTGTCTCAAGGACAAAGTGTGTTAGGAGAACGTCAAAATAGGAATTGCAGGTGGCAAGCCTATCGTTACAATTATAAGGGGTTGGTGAAAGTAGTTTCATACAAAGGGAGACTTTCGGTTATTGTTTTTCCAATGACTTGGTTGGGTTCCCAAATTGCAAAAATAGTAAAGCTATCTATGAGGGCATGACCATTATGGAGTCTCAAGGTGTTCCAGGGAATGATAGGAAGTACTAGCACATGCTAGAGAATTTCAATTCATGTTAGGCATGCTAGGACAAGCTAACTGCTAAGTCATGCCAAGATGTACCAGGTGCCAAGGTGTGGTGTGAATGCATGCTAGGGAGTGTTAGGGCCAACTGCGAAGGAAAGACAAGGGAACACTAGTTTCAAATGCATGGAAATGAAGTGGCAGCGAGTTCCAGGTTTGCTAAGGAGGGAGTGTCAAGGTAAGCTATGTAGTGTCAAGGCATGCTAGAGTGCTAGGGAAGAATACCAAGATGTTCCAAGTGCCAAGATGTACCAATGCATGCTAAGGAGTGTTAGGGAATGCTAGGGAAACATAAGGGAGAACAAGGTCGAAATGCATGGAAATAAATGAATAAGACTGTGTGACATGGAGTGTCAATGAGTTCAAAGTGTGCTATGGAGAGAGTGACATGGTATGCTAGGTTGCACTAAGTCATGCTATATTACTAGGGCGACATGCAACCAAGATGTGCCAAGTGACAGGGTGTGTGAACATGTGCTAGGAAGTGTTAGGGAGTGCCCCAGAAACACAAGGGAGAACTAGCTCAAATTAATGCATGCAAATGAAGAAATAAGAGTGTGTGACAGGAAGTATCAGTGACATACAGGTGTGTTGAGGGAGTAACAAGGTATGATAGGCAGTGATAAGGCATGCTAGAGGCCAAGGCAACATGCCAAGATGTTCCAGGTGCTAAGATGTGCCAATGCATGCCAAGGAGTGTTACAGAGTGCCAAAGAAACAAAATGGATCACTAGTTTTAAATACATGGAAATGAATGAATAAGAGTGTGTGATAGGGAGTGTTATTGAGTTTTGGGTGTGGTAAGGAGGGAGTGACAAGATATGCTAGGTATTTCCAAGGAAACATGCCAAGATGTGTTTGGTGACAAGGTGTGCCAATGTATTCCATCAAATGTTAGGGAGTGCCACATAAACACAAGGGATATCTAGTTCAAAATGTATGGAAATGAATAGATAAGAGTGTGTGACAGGGAGTGTCAATGAGTTCCAAGTTTTGTAAGGAGGGAGTGACAAGGTTATATGCTAGGCAATGATAAGGCATGCTAGAGTGTTAAGGCATGTCAGGGAGTGGTAGCGTGTGCTAGGGAGTCCAAACCATGCCAAGAAATGTAGGGGATGCTAACACGTGCCACATAGAGCTAAGGGATTGTTAGATGTGCCAGGTGCTATGGAAGGTCAAGATGTAAACTATGTTGCTTAGTTGTTTTATTACCATGGTTGGACATGATCCTTGAATTGGTAACTTGTTAAGTGGGAAGATTTGAGATCATGAGTAGACTAAGATGTGTTATAAGTAGTTCTTAGGTGAACAAGGCATAATCTAGTTGTAGTATTATAACTTTGTTAAGTTGTTGTAGTCAAGGTAGGACTTGGTTGGGTTCCCAAGTCTAAAAAAGGTAAGGGTAGTTGTGAGGGCATGATAGCTAAGGAGTGCTAGGGCATGAAAAGGAATCAAAAGGTGTCCTAACACATGATAGACAATGTCAAAGGATGTTGAGGAGTGTTAGGGAGTGCCAGGGGAACACAAGGGAGAACTTGGTCAAAACGCTTGGAAATGAACGAATAGGAGTGTGTGCCAAGGAGTGTCAGTGAATTCTATGTGTCCCAAGGATGAAGTGCTTTAGGAGAAGTTAAAAATAGGACTTGCAAGAAGCAAGCCTATGGTTGTGATAAGGCGTTGACAAAGAAATTTTAGAGAAAGGGAGACTTTGGGTTGGGCACAATATTGTTTTGCTAATGAATTTGCTAGTTTCCCATGTCACAAAAAAGTAAGGTTATCTATGAGGGCATGACAACTAGGGAGTGCCAAGGTGTTATGGGAAATGTATGGTTCCAAATTCATTGAAAAATGTAATGTTAGCTATGAGGGCATGACTCCCAAGGTGTGTTATGGAATTCTAGGGCATGCTAACATGTGCCAGATAGTACAAAGGCATGTCAAACAAGCTAAGATGAGCCAAGTGTTAAGGCATGCCAAGATGTGAAAGGGTGTGAAAATGCATACCAAGGACTATCAAGTCAACAAAAGGGAGGAAAATAGTTAAATTACAAGGAAATGAACAAATAACAGGGTTAATAAGTCATCAATTTACCTTTTCCATGAGCGGCATGCTAGGCACACCAACACTAGGTGCCAATAGATGCCAAGTGCCAAGTGTGAGTGCATTCTAAGTGCCAAATCTTCCTCCTTTACTTCTCATCTACTTTCCAATAATTTATCTCAAATAAATTTAATATTGAACCATGCCAAAGCATACCAAGTCATCTCAATACATTAGAAACATGTTAATACTTGACAAGTGCCAACACGTGCCAAGTGCCAATGTGTGTCAAGGAGTGTGATGCATGTTATGAAGTGGTAGAGAATGTCGAAGAGTGCTAGGGTGTGTTAGAGAGTTCCAATGCATGCTGAGGAGTGTTGGGGAGTACTAGGACAAAACAAGGGCGCACTAGGTTAAAATGCATGGAATTGAATGAATATGAGGGTGTGCCAGGGAGTGTCAATGAGTGCTAGTTGTCATGCCAAGGAGGGAGTGACAAGGCATGCTAAGAATGGGTAAGGTATGCTAGGTAATATCAGGGCATGTCAAGAAGTGCTAGAGTGTGCTAGCTAGTTCTGGGTTGTGCTAACATGTGCCAAATAGTGCCAAGGCATGCCAAGACATGTCAGGTGCTAAGACATGCTAGGTCGATGTGCAGGGTTCTAGTGTTATATGCTAATATGTGTTAAGGAGTTTCGAGGAAACAAATGGAATAACCGAGATAAAACACAATGAAATGAACACATAAGATGATTAATAAGTTAGGACATTATCTTTTTCAAAAGGGGAATGCTAGGCACACTAATAATATGTTCCAATACATGCCAAGTGCCAATGTGTGCCAAGTGCTAATGTATGCCAATGGAATATTATGCCAAGGTGTTCTAAGGCATGCTAGGGACTATAAGGCATGCCAACATGTGCTTGGGCATCCTAGTTATGGCAAGATGTTATAGGTACAAGGATGTTCCAACACATGCAAGGTGCCAAGGAATGTTAGCTTGTTCCAAATCATGTTAAGTTGTGCCATGAGTGTTGAGGACTGCTAGGTCTCTCTCATTAATAGAATTGACAAAGATTCATTATGTATTAAATAATATAGTTCCTACACACACTAGTGGAACTTTATCTAAAGGGAATTTACTAGATAATAAACCTAATAGAGATTGATCATGTGTTGACTAATACGAAAACTATATTCTTATGATGAGGGAAATGATACACACTAATTACTTCTCAGCTAACTGACTGACTTTAACCATTATGGCCTTGGACACTTAATGAAGAGGACTCCAGAACAATGGTCTTAAATCGTTATCTTTTTACAGAAATATAGTAACAAGTACATAGCATCATTAAAAAATCATTGGAATGATCAATGATGACGGACATTTTTTGATCCTCACGAAAAGTAACCAAAGAGAGCATTGGTGAGTTTCAATAAACTATCACCACTAGAAGTGTTACCAAAAAGAGAATTAGTGATGAGACTTTAACGACCCTCACCAAAAGTGTCACCAAAGAGAGAATTAGTGACGGGCCTTTAACGACCCTCACCAAAAGTGTCATTGAAAATGGCTTTGGAGACAAACCTTAAAGGACCATCACTATATACACTTACAACAATTCTTTCTGAAGGATCCTTACCATATGCGACATTGGTGATGGACCTTAAAGTTCCATCACAAGCATGACCCTCACCAATGACCTTTTTTCTTGTAGTGTTTGTTCCCATAATGGTTCTTCTAGGTCATGCATTTTTACACATAATCTAAAGTGGTTCTCTGACACTAAAAGGTAATGTTCTATACTTTGGTTTACAATAATCGTTCCTAAGAATGGATTTAGACTTGAGATTCCTATCTTATTAATTAAACATATCTTTTTTTTTGGGTGTCTCTTAATTTTTTACTTTGTACTTGGTTTAAATATCTAATACTTTCTTCGCCTCTCTAGACATAGGGTTTGTAAAGTCTTCAACAGTCAACTTTCATTCGTTCACATATTTATGAATATGTTTAAGGTTTATGAGTTATTACCTTTCTTTTGGGCTTCCATGGCTATTTTGAGAGTTATAGGGACTCTTATCATTCTCTGTTTCCATAACCAGACTATTTAGTTACTTTTGGCAGTTAGTATTGGATCTAATACAGTTACATATGTAGATCTTTACTATAAATCTAGTTTTAAAAATTATAATAGTTGTTGTGACTCATTACAAGTCAACTTTGCATATTTCTCTTTATACTTCTTGAAATGACCATTGTAAAGTTATTACATGTTTTTCTTCTTTATTTTCAACATCTCTATTTTAATTTTAAACTCTTTCTATCTGCATGTAGGGTTCTCCCGAAATTAGTGCATTAACTCAGCTAGCTATAATCATTAAAATTTTCCTTCTATTTCTCATTTTCAGTAATTTTTTCACATCCCTTTAATTAATTCTTATAGTTGCTCATTTATAGCCACGTATTACAATGTGTCTTACTTTGAGATTTATTTATCTATTGTATCATTTCTAGAAAGTGGAATTTGATACGCTTCATTAAAACTAATCGAGTTGTCTTATTCATCGGGTTGGAAAAATATACAACTACCTTGGTTATTCCTTATACATGAATGGGTTATCTTTCTTATGAAAGTGACGAGCAGAGTTTTAGCTTGTTGGAATTATGATGCATGTTTTTTCTTTGATGGAAACTCACCTATAACAGAATTCATAGGTTAGTTCAGAGGTGACACGAATGAATACAAAAAAATACCAGAATGCATGACAATTCAGAGGAATCAATTAAGAGGATAAATTTGGAAGTTCAAGAAATATACACAGGGTATGTTAAGCCAAGTCGTGTATACACACGAGTTTAGTGAAGAAAAGTAGCGTATGGATTTTGTACCATGGTATTCTAAATACCAAGGGTCCTTACCATGTTATTGACCCATAGTAATGAGTGTGATAATGAATATTGATCCTGTCAAAGATTACCACCAATGATAATGTTGTTTTCACCCATGGTATTGGATGAGTACTAAACTATATAAAGAAGTGAATATCAAAGGGCTAGGTGTGTAAGTGAAAGAGTTTTTGATGAATACTTCAATCTAAAGTATATTTGCATTGTAAGGACCATAAATGTCACATTGATCTAAAATAATTATGAACCGATGAATACAATGATGGATCAGGATCATGAGACCTAAAATGACTGTTAATTTTATGATATGTTCAAGGATTGATTGGATCTAAGTATTGATGCATGTTTTTATCTTTGATTATTATGATCCGGGTCTTTTTGAAGTTCTGAAGAGTTGGGCAATTTTAGGTCAAAATTTGCAAATTTATACGTTGTTTGGTTTCAAGAAAATCGCGTATACACCCGGGTTCACTTCTACAAAATCACGTATATAAAGTAAGGATTTTGTGTTCATAAATGACTGATCAACCTGATCAGTGATGTTGTTTCTCTGTTATCTGTCAATGACATCCTCATTTTGATCTGGTTTGAGTGAAGATGTCTGAAGTAGACTTAATGAATTTGAATCTGGGTATTAATTGATTGAGGAATGTTAAGATTACTTGTTTATTTTGATTGAAGATCAGACACAATTATGTTATTGGTTTAGAGTGTTGCAATAAATCTAAGTGTGATTCAGTGTTATTTTCATAAATTGCAGTGGTCAAATTTATAGTTTTCAGTATATTAAGATCTATACATGGGTTTCTCTCCAAAAAAACTTGTATGCACGTGGGTTTCCTTAAGTGAAGTAGCGTATACATTTTGAAAAATGAATGATAAGGGTTGCAGTTGATTTTGTGTGTTGATGCAACATTCTGAGTTCAGTTCTATGTATTGGTTACAATGATATGACTGTTCTAGTTAATTAGTTAAGTTTTGATTAGATATTAGTTGTTTTGGTTTGAATGATTGGTTAATTATTTGTGTCAGAAATTGATGATGTTTTTACAGTGATGATTGAGCATAAGTGTTGATATTGGATCCAGACTAAAAATATGATGAAACGTGGTTGATGGATGTTGCTAAGGGTTGGATCCTTTAGTGTGGAAGTCAAAGCTTCCTGCTATTGGTAGTTAGTTATTAGATTAGGGGGTCGGAGCTCTCTTCTAGTAAGAGTTGGAGAACGAGTGAAGTTTGTAGCCTTCAGAGGGTGGGTGCGTTCGTACTAGTGTCAGTCTGCATCAATACAAGAATGTAAGAAATTTTTTATATTAATAAGTTTTAATGACTGATACAACAAAAATGGTGGTTTTCCGCCACATTGGGTATCCACCTTAAATCCTAGTGTTCATGTGTGTTTACTTATGTGTGATACTTTATTTTGTTCTTACTACACCTGTTTACTACTTATCAAATGCTTGATAAATCTCTTACACTCTCATTCAAAGTTTAACATATAAAGAATTAGTTGTTTTACAAAGTGTATTAGGAATACGCTAGTTTCTTTTACAACAGTCGCGTATATACGCGAGTTGGGTTCAGTCAAGTCATATATACATCTCAAAAAAGAAAAATTATTATTATGAACTTTTAAAATATTGATTCAATCCCCACCACCTCTCAGTATTCTTCCCAATATAACTTCGTGTCATTATATTATTTGCTTGTAATCCTTATATTGGGCTATTCCCAAATTTTATAGTTCCCTTCGAATTGGAACAAAACTCTTATTTATGGGCTATATGCTTATGCTATTTTTAATTATATATTTTTTTATTTCATAAAAAAGTTAACTTATAAACCCCATCCTTAGGGTTTTATATGTTTCTCGTATTCTACATGTATTTTGATTGTATGTTTTGGTTTGGAATATCCTACGTGATATATGTCTGTTTAGAAAACATTGTATTTACAACAATTGACTAGGTTGAGGTATAATTATTTTAAAGAATCTTTTGTTAATAAATTGTTCTCTATTTTCACTAGTGATACCCATCTTCGTATTGGGAATATGCATTCAAATATTTCATCGATTTCTACACCATTATTTCCATCTAATAGTTCTTTATCTGGAAAGTTACATTGCTTGTTAATGATTTCTTAGTTGGTGTATGAGAATTGAAACATGTGATGAGAATTTTACTCATATTTTTCTACAGGAGTTTTAACTTAGTTTTTTTTGTTTTCCTTCATAATTTTGTAATGTATCTTATCTATATTTAAAAATATATGTATAATATGTGCATTCTCATTAATGACTTATTTGTTGGAGACTAAATTCTTAATACACCATTGCACAAAAAATTATATTAGTTCTATTAATGTTCCTATATGAGATAGGAACACATTGTATTTCCTTACTGTTAAGAATTTGTTTTTTTTTAATGATAATAGAATTTCATCTATTTTAATTTGCTACATTTTGGTAGAGGCAAAATCCTTGAAGAATGTTAAACAAACTATAATATTTTTATTACTACTGAATAACCAGGTAATAAATTATCCACATTCGAACATAAAAGAAAATTAATATTCCTATTAATATTCTTATAATCCATCTATATAAACACAGTACATTTACACAAACCTAACAATGTTATCATTTTTAATCTATAGATTAATTTAAACAATAATAGGAGTTACGAACATTGAATTTCAAAGTTTCTTTGGAAAATTAAGAGATAAATACTTGGTACTTGGCTCCTCCCAGCATTAACACAACAATCTATTTGTCCCCCGAGGAAATAGGTATGCAATCTTTTTCTGTCTATTACTTATGCTTCTCGTTAGAATTAAAGTAAAGACTTCAACAAATATAAGACTAATACAATAATGACAAATCCAAGTGAGTGAAAGCCTTTCGTTGTGGTGAATATGATGCTTGTATAGTGAAGGAATTTTGTATATATATGATAATGTGTCAATGTCTATTTAAACATTTGATTGGCATGAAACAAAGTGAGAATATTGTGGGTTTAAAATGAGTATTGAAGGTATGCGGTTTAACTTATAATTACTAGTTATGTGGCACAATTGTTACACATTCCAAGCAATGTTCTTCAAATATTTTTGTTGCTCCAAAATTCACCTAGCATAACGCCTTGGAGGATGTTCTTACCACAAGAAAGCAATTATGTTTTCAAACGTGTTGCTACAAAGAGGAAAATTCTAGAAGAATTCTTCATAGTTGGTCGAAGGCTACTTTGTATTCTTTTAAAACATTGTGAGAGATGAATATCCAAACATTACGTCAACAGACATAATTATTATTGAAAAAACACATAAATGGATGAGGACATTTTTGGATAATATGGAAGATTTCCAAGTGTGTATCAATAATGGGACAATTCTTTACCTCTTCTACATATTCGGAATGAAGAATTCGAATACATTCATCACTTAAAATGACATTTGACATTCAGAATGAAGAATTCGAATACATTCGTCATCACTTAAAATGGTTAGCAATGGAAAATGGGTTTGCGGGCCACAAAGTATCATCATTGTTAATGTGGATTTAAGGATTTATTAATTTTCAAAAATTAGAGAAAGATTAGAAATGAAATAATTGAAATAGTAATTAAGTTTTAATTTTGAAAAAATTAACAAAAAAATATTAGGAATGATATACTTGAAATAGGAATGAATTATTTTAATTTAAGAATTAGTTGAAAAGGGGGTTAGCATAAAATTAAATTTACTAAATAAAAAATTAGTTGAATTTCACGAAATTTTAAATAAAATAAGGATTATTAAGTTGAAAGGCAATGTGAATTAATAGTTGTTTTTTAGTTAATAGTCAAAAAATTACTAGAAAAATAAAGAGACTAAAAATTAAAGCAAGAATAATAAAATCGATAAAAGATTAAAAGAAGTTAAGAATTCATTAAACTTCGTTGATTTAGAATATATATACGTATCTATATTTGTTATTAATTAGATAAAGTTAAGAATTAACATAACATTAATAGATAAAAGAAAATAAAAGATCAAAAAACGGAAACAGGGTAATAAGAGGCACTTAGGAGGGGGAGATGGTAATGAAGGAATCTTCAAGAGTCAAAGGGTGAGACGGTAGATGACATTCTTCCAAGATTGGCTAAGCCTGCAACCATCCTCCCTATTAAAGTTATTAGGGTTCTTTTTTATTTTGAGGGCTTCTCGAATAATATGAGAGTTGTAGAATGGTGCATATGCTAGGATTTTTTATTGATTCAAACAAATTAAGCACTCAAAGTTATATGTGTTCAACGATGGAAAATTTTGAAAGATTGTTATGGTTAGTGTCAACTATGTGCTCCTTGATGTGGGCTTTGAAAGGATGACCATTTTGACTAATATAAAACTTACCACAAAAACAAAGAATTTTATAAACCTCTGATCCAAGCATGGAATCTCATATGTCTTTGGCTAATTGGAACAATTGCTTAAATTAATGTAAATCGTCCAAATGATATTTTGTTATAATATCGTATGTATAAATGAATGTGAAAACTTCTTAAATTTGAATTTATTAAATATTAAAAAATAAAATATTTTAAAATATATTTCAACCCAACATCATATTATTATATAACGTATAAAATCATTTCTTTGTGAAATATAACAATCCACTTTAAAATAGCTTACCACTCACCACCAACGGCAGCTTGCCACCTACCGTTATAATATAATGAATTGGTATTATCTACCGATGCCACAAATTTGTGTAGACAAAAGATTTCTTGCGGGAACGAGTAAAAACAATTCAAAAAATCAGAAAGATGGAGTGTTTGAATCATTTTTTGGATTGTGGAAATAAATTCACCATCATCAAGAACCAGCTTGGGGAGTCCAAAATTCTGAAGTTTGACAATTTTAACTCAGATTTTTAAAAATTCTATAGAATTTTATTAAAATTTTGCCAAAATCTCCATTATCTTTTGGACTAATTTGTGGGTTCTTTTTACTACACTTAATGGATTTCGTAACTGACCACTAAATTTGTTATAATACTAGCACAAACGCATAGTAAATGTTGTTGATATAAGACGAAGGCTTATATCAATTACATGCACAACCACATTAGTAAAAATATTGTTAATTAAAAAATATTTATTAAAATTAATATGGTTAGCTAAATATAGTTAGTCAAATATTGTTAATTAATAAATCATTTTTTTCATAAACTCAATGGATTAATTCTAAAACCCCAAGGTATTATAAACCCAAGGGTGTAATATTAAACCCAAGGGATTAATATTATAAGCCTAAGGTGTATAAACCCTAACATAAATATTATAAACCCAAGGGAATAATAAATCTAAGGGATTAATACTAAAAATGCAAAGGATTAATACTAAAAATGAAAGGAAATATAAACCCAAGGGAACAATATTAAACATAAGCGGTAAATATTATAAACCCAAGGGAACAATATTAAACATAAGCGATAAATATTATAAACCCTAAAATAAACATGGTTGACCATGGTTGATTTTCATATTGACAAAATATTTGTGACAATGCGACGTTGGTCCATGGTTGACCACGGTTGATTTTCATATTGACAAATTCTTTGTCACAATGCAACGTTGGACTATGGTTGACCATGATTGATTTTCATATTGAGACAACCTTTCTCAAAATGTGACGTTGGACAATGGTTGACCATTGATGATTTTCATATCGAGACAATCTTTGTCATAGTGCGACGATGAACCATGGTTGACCATGGATGGCCATGTTGTCACAATGTAACGTTGGACCAAGAGACAGTATTTGTCACAATGTGACCATTGTTATTGACCATGGGTGACCATGGGTAACCATGGTTGATTTTCATATTGAAAGAATCTTTTTAATAATTTGACGTTGGAACATGGTTTACCATGGATGGCCATGGTTGTCACAATGTGGCTTTGGACCAAGAGACAATCTTTATCACAATGTGACCATGGTTGATTTCCAAGGGAGTAATATTAAACCCAAGGGATTAATATTATAAGCCTAAGGTGTATAAACCCTAACATAAATATTATAAACCCAAGGGAATAATAAATCTAAGGGATTAATACTAAAAATGCAAAGGATTAACACTAAAAATCAAAGGAAATATAAACCCAAGGGAACAATATTAAACCTAAGGGGTAAATATTATAAACCCTAAAATAAACATGGTTGACCATGGTTGATTTTCATATTGACGAAATATTTGTGGCAATGCGACGTTGGTCCATGGTTGACCACGATTGATTCTCATATTGAAAAATTCTTTGTCACGATGCAACGTTGGACTATGGTTGACCTTGATTGATTTTCATATTGGGACAACCTTTCTCAAAATGTCACGTTGGACAATGGTTGACCATTGATGATTTTCATATCAAGACAATCTTTGTCATAGTGCGATGATGGACCATGGTTGACCATGGATGGCCATGTTGTCACAATGTAACGTTGGACCAAGAGACAATATTTGTCACAATGTGACCATTGTTATTGACCATGGGTAGCCATGGTTTATTTTCATATTGAAACAATATTTTTCATAATTCGACGTTGGAACATGGTTTACCATGGATGGCCATGGTTGTCACAATGTGGCTTTGGACCAAGAGAAAATCTTTATCACAATGTGAACATGGTTATTCACCATGGTTGATTTCCATATTGAGACAATCTTTGTGAGAATGCAACGTTGGAATATGGTTGACCATGGTTTATTTTCATATCGACATGATACTTGTCACAATGTGACATTGGATGTTGGTTGATCATTATTGATTTTAATTTCCAGACAATCTTTCTCACACTGCAACGTTGGACCTCACTATCAGTAATAAACCCAAGAGATTAATACTAGAAACCCAAGGGATTATAAACTTAAGGGATTCTAAACCCAAGGGAGTTATATTAAACCCAAGGGATTAATATTTTAAACATTCGGTATATAAACCCTAAAATAAACAAGCTTGACCATGTTTTACCATGGTTGATTTTGATATTGAGACAATATTTGTGACAATATGACATATGACTATGGTTTACCATGGTTGACCATGGTTGATTTTCATATTGAGTCAGACTTTGTCATAATGTCACATTTCACCATGGTTGCACATGGTTGACCATGTTTATAAACCCAAGGTATTTAGAGTAAACCCTAGTATTAGTATTACAAACCTTATGAATAATATTATACCCTAGGAATATAATCCCTTAGATTGATAAACCCAAGGGATTAATTCTAAAACCTCAAGGTACTATAAATGCAAGGGAATAATATTAAACCCTAGGGATTAATATGATAAGCCCAAGATATATATACCCTAAGATAAATATTATAAACCCAAGAGATTAATACTAAAAAACCAAGGGATTATAAACCCAAGCAAATAATATTAAACCCAAGGGGTAAATATTGTAAACCCAAGCCATATAAACCCTAAGATAAATATTATAAACCCTAAAATAAACATGGTTGACCATGGTTGGTTTTCTTATTAACAAAATCTTTGTCACAATGTGACGTTAAACTATGGTTGCCCATCATTGATTTTCATATTGAGACCATCTTTCTCACAACGCGACATTGGACAATGGTTGACCATGGTTTATTTTCACATTGAGACAATCTTTGTCACAATGCAATGTTGGACCATGGTTGACATGGATGACCATGTTGCCACAATGTGGCATTGGACCAAGAGATAATATTTGTCACAAAGTGACCATGGTTATTGACTAGGGTTGAACATGATTGACCATGTTTGACCATGGTTGATTTTCATATTGAGACAATATTTTTGAGAAAGTGACATTAGACTGTGGATGACCATTGTTGTCACAATGTCATGTTGGACCAAGAGAATATCTTTGTCAAAATGTGACCATGGTTATTGACCATGGTTGATTTTCATATTGAGAGAATATTTGTTAGAATCCATCGTTGGAACAAGGTTGATCATGGTTGACTTTCATACAGAAACAATCTTTGTCAAAATGCAATGTTGAAGCATCATTGACCATGATTGATTTTATTGTCCAGACAATCTTTGTCACAAAGCGACGTTGTACCATCATTGACCATGGTTTATTTTCATATTGAGAAAAACTTTGTCACAATTCGACATTGGACCATGGTTGACCATGGTTTATAAACCCAAGGTATATGAACCCTAAGATAAAAATTATAACCCCTAAAATAAATATGGTTGAACGTGGTTGACCACAGTTGATTTGAATATAGACAAAATCTTTGTGGAAATGCAATGTTGGACCATCGTTGCCCATGGTTGATTTTCATATTGAGACAATATTTGTCACAATACAAAATTGGGCCATGGTTGAACATGATTGACCATGGCCAACTATGTTTGATGAAGGTTGACCATGGTTGATTTTCACACTAAAACAATCTTTGTCAAAATCCAACGTTGGAACATGGTTGACCATGGATGACCAAGGTTGTCACAATGTGACATTGGACCAAGAGACAATCTTTGTCAGAATGTGTCCATGGTTATTCACCATGGTTAACCATGGTCGATTTCGATATTGGTACAATCTTTGTCAGAATGCAACATTGGAACATGGTTGACCATCGTTTATTTTCATATTGAGACAATCCTTGTCACAATGCGACATTGGACCATGGTTGACCATGATTAATTTCAATTTGAGACAATCTTTCTCACACTGTGATGTTGGACCTTACTAGTGGTAATGAACCCAATGGATTAATACTAAAAGCTAAAGGGATTATAAAAGTCAAGGGGGTTATTTTAAACCCAAGGGATTAATATTATAAACCCTAGGTATATAAACCCTAATATAAATACCATAAACGCTAAAATAAACATCCTTGACCATGTTTTACCATGGTTGGATTTTATATTGAGACAATCTTTGTGACAATGTGATATTTGACCAAGATAAATATTATAAACCCAGGGGATTAATACTAAAAAACTAAGGATTATAAACCCAAGGGAATAATATTAAACCCAAGGGGTAAATATTATAAACCCAAGGTATATAAACCCTAAGATAAATATTATAAACCTTAAATTTAACATGGTTGGGCATAGTTAACGACATTGATTTTCTTATTGACAAAATCTTTGTCACAATGCGACGTTAAACTATGGTTGACCATGATTGATTTTCATATTGAGACAACCTTTCTCACAATGCGATATTAGACAATGGTTGACCATGGTTGATTTTCACATTGAGACAATATTTGTCACAATTTGACCATGGTTATTGACCATGGTTGAACTTGATTGACCTTGTTTGATTTTCATATTGAGATAATATTTCTCATAAAGAGACATTGGACTATGGATGACGATTGTTATCACAATGCCATGTTGGACCAAGAGACAATGTTTCTCAAAATGTAACCATTGTTGATTTTCATATTGAGGAAATCTTTTTAGAATCCATCATTGGAACAAGGTTGACCATCATTGATTTTCATATTGAGACAATCCTTGTCATAATGCAACATTGCACCATGGTTGACCATGATTGATTTTATTATCAATACAATATTTGTCACAATGTGATGTTGCACCATCATTGACCATGATTGATTTTCATATTGAGACAAACTTTGTCACAATGTGACATTGGACCATGGTTGACCATGGTTTATAAACCCAAGGTATATAAACCCTAACATAGATATTATAAACCCTAAAATAAAAATGGTTGAACATGGTTGACTATGGTTGATTTCAATATAGACAAAATCTTGTGAGAATGCAACATTGGACCATGGTTGATTTTCATATTGAGACAATATTTTTCAGAATGCGATATTGGACCATGGTTGACCATACTTGATTTTCACAATGAAACAATCTTTGTAAGAATGCAACGTTGCAACATGGTTGACCATGGATGGCCATGGTTGTCACAATGTGACGTTGGACCAAGAAAC
Source organism: Pinus taeda (assembly GCA_000404065.3). Lineage (NCBI taxonomy): Eukaryota > Viridiplantae > Streptophyta > Pinopsida > Pinales > Pinaceae > Pinus > Pinus taeda. Next base: position 223,685 of record APFE030670721.1, on the reverse strand, counting down.
AATCTTTGTCACAATGTGAGCATGGTTATTCACCATGGTCAGTTTCCATATTGAGACAATATTTGTCAGAATGCAACATTCGAACATGGTTGACCATGGTTGATTTTCATATCGAGACAATCCTTGTCACAATGTTATATTGGACTATGGTTGACCATGATTAATTTTAATATGAAGACAATATTTCTCACACTCCGACGTTGGACCTCACTAGCAGCAATAAACCCAAGGCATTAACACTAAAAACCAATTGGATTATAAACCCAAGGGATTTATATTGTCAAACGGATTAATATTATAAACACTAAGTATATAAACCCTAACATAAATATTATAAACCCTAACCTAAACATGCTTGACCATGTTTTACCATGGTTGCTTTTGATATTGAGACAATATTTGTGACAATGCGACATATGACTATGGTTTACCATGGTTGACCATGGTTGATTTTCATATTGAGTCAAACTTTGTCATAATGTCACATTTCACCATGGTTGCACATGGTTGACCATGTTTATAAACCCAATGGATTTAGGTTAAACCCTAGGATTAGTACTACAAACCTTATGAATAATATTATACCCTAGGAATATAATCCCTTAGATTGATAAACCCAAGGGATTAATTCTAAAACCTCAAGGTACTATAAACCCAAGGGAATAATATTTAACCCAAGGGATTAATACTAAAAAACCAAGGGATTATAAACCCAAGGGAATAATATTAAACGCAAGGGGTAAATATTATAAACCCAAGCTATATAAACCCTAAGATAAATATTATAAACCCTAAAATAAACATGGTTGACCATGGTTGATTTTCTTATTGACAAAATCTTTATCACAATGCAATGTTAAACTATGGTTGACCATTATTGATTTTCATATTGAGACAACCTTTATCACAATGCGACATTGGACAATTGTTGACCATGGTTGATTTTCACATTGAGACAATCTTTGTCACAATGTGGCCATGGTTGAATATGATTGGCCATGGTTGACCATGGTTGATTTTCATATTGAGACAATAGTTCTAAGAAAGTGACCATGTTAATTACTTTGTAGTTGGAAGATCAAAGCATGAACAAATGATTTGATTTTAGGTTTTTATCCATTCAATTACACCATTCAAACTAAAAAATGGATATATATATACAAGTGAAGTAGCGCCTTTAGTTGAGTGTATATTATAAACACTAAAATAAACATGGTTGACCATGGTTTATTTTCATATTGAGACACTCATTGTCACAATGCAATGTTGCACCATGGTTGACCATGCTTAACCATGGTTTATTTTCATACCAAGACAATATGTGACACATTGTGATGTTTGACCACAGTTGACCATGATTGATCATGGATGACCATATTGGATTTTGTAAAACATGGTTGAACATGGTTGACCATGATTGACCATGGTTGGACATGATTATCATATTGAAATAGTCTTTGTCATAATGCGACATTGGACCATGGTTGAGACATTCATTGATTTTCATATTGAGACAATTTTTGTTACAATGTGATGTTAGACCATGGTTGACCAAGGGAATAATAAACCTAGGGATTAATACTAAAAACACAAGGGACTATAAACATATATGAATAATATTAAACCCTCGCAATATGAACCCTTAGATTAATAAACACAAGGGATTGATATTATAAACCCAAGGGAATAATAAACCCAAGATTTAAGGGTTATATACTTTGGGTTTATAATTTTTATCCCTTCGGTTTATTATTCCATTAGGTTTATAAACCCTAAAATATACATGCTTGTCTATGGTTGATTTCCATATATAAATTAAAAAAAAACTGACAAAAGATACTTTGTGCTCATACGGAAGCCTAATTATAATTCCATATCATAATAAATAACTTAAAAATAACATAATAATTGCATAAAAGAATTTTTAATTTTTTAATGAATGAAATAAATGTGGATTATTAATTATTAATAGTAAATTATTAATTATTTAATAATGAATAAATAAAAACAAATTATTAAAATAATTAACCATATTTATATTAATAAATATTAATTTTACTTAAGCAATATTAAAATATTACCTCTAACCCTAGGTGGAAATTAAGTTATATTAAATTTTCAACCGTAGAAGGGATTCCTTCGTTGCAATAATTGTTACTCAATATAAAGCTATGTCAAATATTGATCCACGGTAAACAAAAGGGATTCGAGATTAAGAACATCATTTTCCACACAATTTAATTATACGGCTTTCCCTATTCTTATTCATCGAAACCATTTTCCTTTGATCACTCTTCGAGTTGAATCATCAAAAACAAAAAGTGCTTCCCATTAATTATATGGTCATCAATTTATATGATTTTTACATTTATGAACCAAAAAACCCAAAGAAATTAAAACATCAAAACAATTAATATATCCTCTCCAATAAAAATGATTTTACATTAAAAATAAACAACGAAATTGAAACACCAACGCAATTAATATATGCTCTACAATAAAAATGTAAATGTAAGGCCCAATTGAAAACATTGTTGAAAGTTCCTAACACAATTTTGGTATCTTTTTATTCAAATGCATACAACACAAACCCTCCTCTCCCTGCAACATTGTTTCCTATATTTATTTGGTTTTGTTATTGCTAAAGTTTTGTTGTAAATAATAAGTTATTGATTAAGTGCCTTTATCATTTATATGATTCACTCAAAACGCTAAACATAATTTCCTCTACCGTTTCAACTAAAAACAAACATCAACAATGTGTACAACGCAGAAGTATTGAAAGCCAATAGTATAAATAAAAATAAAGATAAATAGAAAGGATTTTCCATGGTATAATTCCCTTCATCCCATTACTAAGCCATTTTTTTTAATCGAGTTTGTCAGATGAGTAGCTTTCTCTTCACCTGCAATTTATATAGAAGGCAAACATAAAATGTGATGTTACTGTCTCAAACAATTAACGTGAAGACAATGTTAAGCTGTATTGAAATACCAGAACTGATGAAGGCACAGTTTTTTGTAGAATTGATGGTGCTGATTCCAAACGCGAACTATCTAATACACAGAAAACACCAACTAAACTATATAGATCATCATTTATCAATCTATATATTAATATCATTATAATCGCAACGTTGTAACTACAAATTCAATTGTGGTCGACAAACAAAACCCTGTAGTCTTGAAAGTAAAAATTTCAATACAAAATAAGGCGATCGAATCAAACCCTTAACATGACATATTAGGCCAGAGGCCTAACATTTACCCACATGATGTCCCGAAGCTAAAGAAATTGAGGGTCAATAAAGAAGCTACGCTGGTGGTCTGCAGGCGGTGTGTCTTTCCAGGTTTCACCGGTAGAATGTAGGGCGAACATTGGTTGCTGGTAGCGTTGCAAGTTTTACTGGTGTCTACTGAGTAGTTGTATTTTCCTCGGCCCTCTATCAATAGAGGCTGCAATATCAACCCACAAATTAACGTTTGTTCGTTGAGTTTCAATCAATCACGATTTCAAACCGAGTACGAGGGAGACGATATATATACCTGAGGTTCCCCAACCCAAACAAAAGGATTGGATGAGAGGCCCACAACCTATTAGTACGTGATAGTATGCCACGAATCATCGAGGATGATGCTCAGTTCTGTGTCATGGACGAAGGGCTTTGTTTTTGCAGAGTCGATTGTCAAAGAGCCATACAAACCAGCCGAACACTGGAGACCATAGTGGCCATGATAGAAATATGTCCCAGGTTGCATACATTATTAACATTAGGCCACAAATTCCCAACACAATATAACCAAGTTAAGATGCAAGTATTGAAAAGAAAATGTCTTAAACATACCCTGTCAACAACGAATCCGTAGATAAATGTCTCGCTCGGTAGGATTGTACATTTAGATACGTACGCAGTTCTGGTTCTCTCGAGCTTTGAGCCAACAGCAGAAATGCCCACTAGGATGGAAACACTTTACCTGACCGGCACGATTAACCGATCCATGTTTAATGCTTGAAACGCTTTAGCTCTTATGATTAATGGATCTGTGGTGATGTTGAGGCATTCAACTTGCCGCTCAACATTCAACCACAGTGGTGTGGTTAGTTGTAAATGTGTTAGAAAACCTGCACAGATAAGTCTATCTAGTAAAAGTTGAACACACAGCTTTGCAAAGCAAAAACACTAAAAGAATCGAAAGAACAAAAAAATTATGGATTCAGAAAATAGGTTACAATGCTCATGACATAGCATCACTGGGTGAAGATTCCAAAGTAATGCGCCATAGTGGTGATCAATGAGAGGACTCAACACCTATAGCAAGTTCCAGAGAGAACTAGCCAGTTGTGGAGTGAAAGGAGCAGCAAATCAGGGAGTAAATCCTATAGAAGAACTAGCCAGTTGTAGAGTGAAAGGAGGAGAAAGTCAGGGAGAAAATCATGTAGAAGAACTAGCCAGTTAAGGAGTGAAAGGAGGAGCAAATCATGCATAAAGGATCTTGCATGTAGTCCAATGCTCTAACTAAGTGTCCACATGTGCCAGTAATGAAAATCTTAGGTGTGTAGCATCTCCAACACCCCCCCTGAACACCACTATGGGGAAAACTTGAAAATGGGCCCTGGCAACTAAGGCCAAAGGTCACCCAAAATACAGTGCAACTTGTACTAAAATTGAGGAAAGAGGGAAAACCTCGTGGGAAACCCCCCCCCCTCAAAATACAATGTAATAAAAAAAAAAAGAGGAAGAAAAGACAGTTGCTAAGCAACTTTGTCTTTCACTCCAAAACGATCACGCAGAGAGTGAAAATTCTTCTCAGTGAATGTCTTGGTGAAGATGTCTGTGGTTTGTTCCTGATGAAGGACAGAACTGGAAATCAATGACCTGATCATGTACTATGTCTTTGATGTAGTGCATATGGATTTCTATGTGCTTCCTCTGTTGTCTCCTTACTGGATCCTTGCAAAATTTGAGAGTTCTCTGGTTGTCACACCAGATGACAATGGGCTGGTGGAACTGGACACCCAACTCAGTGAGAAAGTGTTGTAGCCACAAAGCCTGAATGGTGATGTTGACTACTCCTCTGTACTTGGCCTCAGCTGAAGAGAGAGCAATAGTAGCCTGTTTTTTGCTCGACCAACAGATAGGGCCAAACCCTAGACTGAGTGAATATATGGAGGTGGACTTGTGATCAATGTTATCACCCGCCCAATCAAAATCTGTGAAGCAAAGGAGATGGATCCCGAAGGTGATGGTGCCCTACACATATCGGAGGATGCACTTGGCAGCATTCCAGTGTAGCTCATGTGGCACCTGCATGTATCTGGAAACTGCCCCTATTGCATATGAGAGATTTGGTCTGGAGTGGGTGAAGTACAATAAACTCCCCACTAGCTGTCGGTAGAGAGTAGTGGCAGACCCTAGATAGAAAGGGATTCGGTGCTAGCTTGTAGTCAGTCATGTGAAATCTCTCAAGGATATCCCGTGCATACTTAGCTTGAGAGAGTTTGATGCCTGTGGTATCCTGGCTGATTTCAAGACCAAGAAAGAAGTGTAATGGACCCATGTTTGTCATCAAAAACCTATCATGCAAGGCCCTCTTGACTGCAACAATCACCGAAGTCGAGCTGTTGGTGACCAGGGGATCGTCCACATACAAAACTAAGATAAGAAGAGAATCATGTGTCCTGAGCGTGTAAACATTCGGATCAGACTTACATCTTTCGAAGTTTTGTGATAAGAGAAAAGAATCCATCTTCGCATACCAAGCTCTTAGGGCCTGCTTAAGGCCATAGAGATATTTCTTCAGTCTGCAAACCAAAGATGAATCTTGAATGAAACCATGTGACTGCTCCATGTAGATCTCCTTACATAGGTCTCCATGAAGAAAGGCATTCTTCACATCCATCTGATGTACTTCCCACCCCTGGGTAGCTGTAATGGCAAGTGCAAGGCATATGGAATCCATCTTTGCTACTGGAGCAAAGGTCTCATCATAATCAATGCCATGCACTTGCTGGAAGCCTTTGGCTACTAGCTTGGCTTTTTGTCTGGTGATTTGCCCATCTGGAACACTCTTGGTCCTGTAGACTCATTTGCATTGGACAAGTTACCTTCCTAAAGAAAAGGGGACCAAATCCCAGGTATGCTTCTCGAGGAGGGAGTTATACTCCTCCTCCATGGAAAACTCCCAAGAGGGATGCCTAGCAACCTCAGCGTAAGACTGCGAATCAGAACACTAAACCAAATGACAATGCCAGGATGGTGTTGGTTCGATGGCGGTGAGGGCAAGAGGAGGTTAAATAAACTCCGAGCTAGTCCTCCATTGGATCAGAATTATCCCCCACAAGACCATTTCTAGCAGCTGGGTGTTCTTGTTCATATATCTCACTTAAGCTCCTTGTTCTCTGATTTATGAGAGGGGAAGTTGATTCACTGCTGGAAGCCCGATCTAGGCTTGGATGTGGATCATCATATGCATGCACTAGATTTGTATCTGAAGACTCTGTCTCTGCATCTGCATGCTCTACCTCGGCATCTGCATGTACTGAATCATCATCTCGGACATGAGGTAGATAAAAGGTGTCTCCATGCGGTAATTGAGGTGCATGCGAGAGACTTTCCTCAAATTTGACACTTCGCTCAATGATGAGCTTGTCTGTAGAGGAAATTAGGAGCCGGTATCCCTTCACACCATCAGGGTATCCAGCAAAGATGCACTTAATGCTCTGTGGATCAAGAGCTTTCCTCTTTTTAGAGGGGATCCTGGCCTATGCTCGGGAGCAAAAACAGGGAAGTAGGTGTCCTTCAGTTTAGTGTCGCTCCAAGCCTCAAAGAGGGTCTAATCCTTGACAGACTTATGAGGAGATCTGTTCTGGATGTAGTTAGCACAGTTAAGTGCTTTAGCCCATAGCTTATGAGGTAGTGACTTAGCATGCAGGAAGCAATCTCTTTGAGAGATCAGTTCTTTCTCTTAGCAACTTCATTCTGCTATGAAGTGTATGGAACTGTGTGCTGCAACTATATGTCGGACTCAAGGCAAAGGTTCTGAAGTGCTGTGTTAATATATTACCCCCTATTATTTGTACAGAGGGCTTTGATCTTTCTCTCTCACAGTGTCTCAACTAGTGCTTTGAAATCTTCAAAGTGCGCAAAAACTTCAGATTTGGCCCTGAGAGGATACACCTAAGTATACCATGAAAAATCATTAATAAATGTAAGCACATACCTTGCTTTGTTGATGGAAGGATGAGGAAAAGGCCCCATGAGATCACTATGTATCAGATCTAGAGGAAAGAATGCTCTCTGAGTCTTGCCGGTGTCAAACGTTTTTCTAGGATGTTTGCCAAGGACACACCCTTCAAAAACTCATTTGGAGAAACTGATATTTGGCAAACCTTCCACCATCTCATGCTTGCTAAGCTGCTACATATACCTATAATTTAAGTGACCAAACCTCTCGTGATAAATCCTATTATTATCATCAGCATGTGTAAGCAATAAGGAGGATTCAGATTCAATAAATTCAGAAAATGTATAGAGTCTAGCTCCATTGTTTACCTTACCGGTTGCAATTTTGGAGCTACTGTGTAGGTCATATATGTTCATTGTATTTGGAGTGAATTCCGCTTTCTTTCTAGTGTCAAAATGAGTGATATGATAAACTGAAAGTAGGTTTACTGAATGTTTTGGAACATGAAGCACATCTTCAAAGCTTCCGTGTAAAAGTTCCACTCTACCTTTTCGATGACCTCAATAGGTGAATCATCTGCTATGAGGATGGGAGGTCCTTTGCATGCATCCAAAGAGGAATAGACTTCTTTTGCAGCAGCAATATGATGTGATGCACCAAAATCTATAATCCATGCATCAGGGGAAGAGTTAATTGCAACTAAAGCATCAAAATTGTTACTTTTCCCGTGTGGCAGATTCTAAGTTGTCTTATTGGCTCCCTGAGGGATGTGGTCCCTAAGGTTGTGCTTTTGAAGGATTTCTACCATTTGGTCAGTTTGTTTCTTCATGCAAGAGAATTCTGGATAGAATCTTTAGTGACAGTAGGTGCATTTGTCTCCTTTCTTCCCTTTCTCATTTCTAGAGTCGAAGGAGTCATTGAAGGGCTTGGTGTACCCTTCCTTCTTTGGATGGGAATGCGCTTTTCCCTTGTCTTTTTGCTACTGATTTTTCTGATTTGAATCAGATCTGTGATTTTTATTGTCGCTGCCATCATGCACAACAAGTGCATGTGCTTTTAGAGGTTTGATTTTCCCCATACCAATGAGTTTATCTTGCTCTAAAGTGAGGGACTCCATGAACTCTTTGAGAGAAGGCATAGTGTAGGATTTACCTGTTGCAAGCTTTACTGAATGAAATGTAGACACAAAGACGGAGTATTCTGGTTTGAGCTTTGACATAATAGAGAGAACTTGGTGACTCTCCTCCTTGAATTTGTCAATTCCACAACCCTAGAGTTGTAGCAATGGATTATTATATTTGGTGAAGAAGTCTTGAACTCTGTCATAGTTCCGTGGATCCAATGAGAGCAGCTCCACTTCGAGCAGATGTCCTTTCATCTCATCTTGTTTCCCGTAGAGTTCTTCAACCTTTTCTAAATCTCATTGGGAGTATTGTAGGCAGATAGATGAAACTGCACTCCGGGGAGATGCACATGCATATGGATCTGTGGGCCTCATCCATGAAGTTGAGGTACTTGGATTTATCTATCGCTGAAGTGGGTTCCACTTTTGCAGCCATGGTAATCCTGTACAACCCTTTATGACGAAGGTATCAAGCCATTTGGTCCTTCCATTCGTGATAGTTGTACGGTGTTAATATCAATGCTTTGGGAAACTCCATTTTTTTGTCAATCTTCTATCTCCAAGTTGTAATGTCTGCAAAATAAAGTATTGGTGCGCCTTTTATCTAGCAACCTGCGGGCTCTGATACCATGTAAATGTGTTAGAAACCCTGCATAGATGAATCTAGCTAGTAAAGGTTGAACACACAACGTTGTAGAGAAAAAACACTAAAAGAATCGAAAAAAATAGAATGATTGATTCAGAAAATAGGTTACAATGCTCATGATATAGCATTACTGGGTGAAGATCCCAAGGTAATGCGCCATAGTGGTGATCAATGAGAAGACTCAACACCTACAACAGGTTCCGGAGAGAACTAGCCAGTTGCGGATTGAAAGGAGGAGCAAATCAGGGAGTAATCATGCATAAAAGATCTTGCATGTAGTCCCATGCTTTAACTAAGTGTCTGCATGTGCCAGTAATGAAGGCCCTAGGTATATAGTATCTCCAACACTGGCCTCTCTAGCCCTTTTTCTTCTCGAAACTATTCACATCGCAGGAGCTAGACTTTTCAAATTACATTTCATATCCTTTGATTTACTTTGCTGCCACGTTATCCCCCACAATAAAGATCACTAAATTTTAATTAAAAAAATAACATCTAACATTTACCGCAAATCACTTCATGCTCCCTCGCAGCAGAGCCGTAGATATGCTTCTTAGACGAAGCATATTCAGAACATATTCGCCCTCTATTTAATCTTGCCCGTCCAAATTTTGTTATTGAAAGAAGTGAACGTCAGACTCTTCCACCCGAGGTTGAAATAGGGGAGCCTTCGGCTAATAATTTAACCTCTGAACAAGCATAAAGATGTACCGTTGTGATGATGTAACAATTTTATAATAATGGTTTTCGTTTTATGAGCACCATTGGACATCAAGTCAGCCACATGTGAGCCACAAATTTCTGACTTAGTATGTCACGTTCCTATTCTAGAAACTTTGAGTCAAGCATGTCACGGTCTGTTCCAGAAGCACACTTTACAAAAAAGCTTTGACTCAAACCTTAGGACTTTGTATTTTATGTATGAATCCAACAGTAATGTGCTTTATTTGCGCTCTCTGACCTGGATACAAGAGACTTTTGCATTCTAAATCCAGTGGAGTTGTACCATCTCTGACCCGGATCCCGAGGAACCTACCTAATTAGATTCCTACAACCACTAACGAGTAAGTGCGCTGACTCTATACGATTCTGCGATCCATTAGATGCGTATATCTCTCTATAAAATGTTTCAACTGTCAATATGATATTAAGATATTAATGTGCAGATTCCATAATGGCAGCTTATATCGATGTCCATGCCAGAAAATGGTCTCAAAGATGCTTTCGATTTGTTATTACTCTCCTGGTTTTCACGTCTCCCCTCGGTACATTATTCGAATCTCAATTTATTCGAAGTTTATTGAAAATTGGAGGTTTCTTTTCGGTTATGATTTTAGTAAAGCTTTTCAGTTATGAATGTTAACTGAATAAGCTTATTTCCACTATTCATCTCTGTAGCTTATGGAAGGAAGATATTAGAAGCGAGGAGACTTACCAACGACACGCAGAAGTACCATTCTGTAAATTTGGGAGGGTGGCTCGTTATCGAAGGATGGATCAAGCCGTCACTCTTTGATGGGATTCCTGACAAGGATCTGCTGGTATTCGTTTTGTTGTGCTCCTATTGGACTTTGCAATTCCATCGGTTGCTCCGACAATCAGCAGCTCGAGTTGTTTATTCTTATTTAGGTTTTAATGTTTGATTTTCTCAGGATGGGACGCAGATCCAGCTAAAATCGATGAAACTGGGAACCTACGTGGTTGCAGAAGATGGAGGGGGGACGATCATGGCAGTAAACAGAACTAATCCCTCGGGATGGGAAACTTTCAGCGTATGTGTTTGTTGACAAATTTGTGCCCCTCCTTTTTGCTTCTTTGATGATGAATTCTGAGACTAACTTGTACTGCTGCAGTTATGGCGTGTGAGAGATGGCTACTACCAACTTAGAGTCTTCAATAAGCAGTTTGTAGGAGCCGATAATGGAGGAGGGGGTATTGTGGAGGCCGTAGCCACCACACCTAACAGCTCCGAAACATTTCAGATCATTAGAAACCAGGCCAATGCCAATAGTGTGCATATCAAAGTCCTCAATGGAATGTACATGCAGGTATGTTATCAGAGATTTCAAGGATCGCCATCTTCAAGGACTTTTGCAAGGGGCTATATATATATATAAAAGAGTGTGTTCAATTGGATTACCATGAGCCAAAAGCATCTTGTAGATAGGAAGGTCACAAGGGATGGGTCTAAATTTGATAGAGTCAAACAAAATAAGTGATAAGCATTGATTTCAGATTCATATTCAACCATTAACCTCATATATATATTTTTGTTAATATTCGACACACGCAGGCGCAATCTAAAGATCAGCTGACTGCCGATTTCGAAGGGGAGCCTGGTTGGGACGACGATAATGCTGCAACTTTCGAGATGACCATCGTAGGGACGATGCAGGGGGAGTTTCAAATCTCAAACGGTTATGGACCCGAGAAAGCTACACAAGTCTTGAACGTAATGGGAAATTCCTACTAAACATCTTACTCTATTCTCTTGAGAAATAGTACCGAATGGGGCTTCTCATGATTTTACTTTTTGGTCTCTCAGGAACATCGAAGCACCTTCATCACAGAGGATGATTTCGTTTTCATGTCCAAGAACGGGATAAGTGCTGTCAGAATTCCAGTTGGATGGTGGATTGCTAGTGATCCAAAGCCTCCTGCTCCATTTGTTGGAGGATCCTTAGCTTGTCTCGACAAAGCTTTCTCGTGGGCACAGTAAGTGAAAACTGGTCTTCATTCGGAAAACTTTCAACCCTACAAACAAACAGAAATCCAGATAATGGACTATAGGTTAACTAACTTTGTGAAAACCATGCTGCAGGAACCATGACATTAAGGTGATTATCGATCTCCATGCTGCTCCAGGTTCACAAAACGGTTATGAGCACAGTGGCACCAGAGATGGATTTATAGAATGGTCTGAGTCGCAAGAGAACATTGACAAGAGTCTATCTGTCATTGATTTTCTTGCTGCGAGGTACAGCAAATTCCTATAGCAGTAATTAATTTCGATAGATTTTGACATGGCATAAAAAACTGCTCCATAGAATAACTAGATTTCTGGAAATAGTAGAAAATTTAGCATTCAGTCAGGTCCATAGCAAATTTTAAAAAATTGCTCCTGTCATTGACAGATATGCTGCACACCCCGCCCTTTTGGGCATTGAGCTATTGAATGAGCCACGGTCGCCTGCAGTAAGTTTGAACAATGTGACTGATTACTATTCACGGGGTTACGACATCGTTAGAAAGTATTCGTCGTCGGCCTATGTGATAATGTGCAACAGAATCGGTTCTGCAGATCCAAAAGAGTTGTTTCAAATGAACAACGGCTTATCCCGCACCGTTGTGGATGTGCATTACTACAATCTCTTCGATGATGCCACTTTCAAAAATATGACGGTTCAGCAGAACATCGACTACATCAAAACCACAAGAGCTCAAACTCTGCAGAGCCTCGTCTCGGCCAATGGTCCTCTCATTTTTGTTGGTAAATATAAAAAATCGCTGCATTTAACTGCTTTAGCGCGGCTCTCTCTATAAAAAGTATGAATCTAATCATGCACTAGTATCATTCTTACCATATACAAAAGAGACAAAATTGTGTTTCATAACTTTGTGATTTTATTGTAGGGGAATGGGTGGATGAGTGGGAACTGAACAGTGCGACACAGTCGGATTATCAAAGGTACGGAGATGCACAGTTACAAGTATACGGTGAAGCTTCTTTCGGATGGGCATATTGGACGCTAAGAAACATTGGTAGCAGGCACTGGGATTTGGAATGGATGGTGAAAAATCAATACCTTATATTGCCTGCATCAAACCAAAGTTAATTTTTTGCTTTCCTGGGAAGAGATCAATCAGTGATATTATATTATATAAGTAAGTCGATGAATAATTTGATTGGAGAATAAGTAGCTGCAACAGTAGCTTGAGTGAAATAATGGTACCATCCATAGCCCAAACCGTGGGATGATGGATCATATATACCAACTGATGGATCTTAAATATATCATATAATTCATATGAAATTTAATATCAAGACTTTGTAATATTGGAGTGTAATCATTAATGTTACTGCTAATGCTCCACTTTCTCATAAAGATATATCATGTAATTCATATGAAATTTAATTTCAAGACTTTCTAATATTGGAGTGTAATCATTAATGTTACTGCTAATGCTCCACTTTCTCATGAAGATATATCATGTAATTCATATGAAATTTAATATCAAGACTGTAATATTGGAGTGTAATCATTAATGTTACTGCTAATGCTCCACTTTCTCATAAAAGATAGATCACGGCGCAGATTACTAAGTGCGACCCACACTCACACGCACTTGGTATATGGTTGATTGTTCACCATGGTTGATTGATATAAATTTCTAAGGTGATGTTTTGTCAAACAATGAGAATTGGAAGTGGACTTAAAATGAAAAAGTTGAAATTGATTTTATGAACAAGAGCTACAGCAGTGGCGAAAGTCACTGCCGAGAAAGGGAGTGAATTTATAAAAGAGTGCTATATCCACTGAAATGGGCTCAATATGCCATGTTAATCCGAGCTTGAGTTTTCCTGTCGCTACATTCCAAATCGGCATGGATTCATTCAAGAATGAAACAGCTCAACAACTCAAAAAAATATGACGTGTAATATAGACATATTTTTAAAAGGAGTAATGTATCCTTGTGGAGCAATTGAAAATAAGTGTCTATGTAAACATCAATAGAGCCATATCTTCATGGAGTAATTGAAAATAAGTGTTTATGTAAACATAAATAGAGCCATAGGTTACTAGAGCGGTGGAAAATAAGTGTTTATGTAAGTAAGCATCCTTCTCTCTTCCTTTTTGCACTAGTACACCAAGGGGACTTTTAAGTCATTTTTTTTTAAAGACAAAATAAATCTGGTTTTAAAAAGTCACTTTTTATTTACTTATTTTACATTAAAATTTAGTATCAATTGAATTGTCTTAAATATAAACTTTAAGACAAAATCATTTTGAGACAAAAATATTTGAAGACAAAGCTTATATTTAAGACAAATATTTTAAGACAAAATTTTATATTTAAGACAAACAATTTGGGACAAAAATATTTTAAGACAAAACTTTATATTTAAGACAAAAACAGTTGAAGACAAAACTTTATATTTAAGATAAAAACAGTTTGAGAAAAAAATATTTTAAGAAAAAACTTTATATTTAAGACAATGGCCACTTAAGGCGAAACTTATTTAAGATAATTAACAATTAAGATAAAAACATATTAAGACAATATTATCTAACAACTACAAAATTGACTCTCACAATGCGCACAAGTCTGCCAACTTGCACGCTACCACTGTCCTACGCCTATATCGAGGCTATTATTTCACTTACCATTCACGTTATCTTATATAAAGACAATGATTTGTTGGCCTCTTCATATTGTGGGTGTAGCTGACTCTGAATAATGCAACAGCTTTTCCTATCAGGATTTTCTGGACATTAATTCTACTTTTGTCCCTTCGATCTTTGCTGATACGATTCGAGACAACTTGTGTGTCATTGCATTCAGCTGGCGAGTTACTTTGGTGCTTACTATTGCAAACAATTTGATAAACTAACTAAACAATGAACTACTTCTCCTAGTTATGTGATTAATCCTCGAATTTGAATTTCCCTTAATATGCATCCCCTCAGACTTTGGATCTAGCTCTAGAATTTGGATCTAGCTCAGGGTAATCAGCTTCAAGAAAGATTGCAATGTGTTTGGCATACAACTAGGTGGAGATTTGAAGTCCTTCCTTCATTTTTCAATCATCACTAAACACACATATAAGTGTACATTTCTTATGCGTATTTCCTTATGGAGTGTCATGAATTGTATTACATTGTGAATGTTGCAAGATCTTGTGTGTTTGTAAATGTAAATGAATGTCTGAGTTTTGACACTCACTATATCTTTATGATTAGAATAGTGTCATGTATGCACATGAATTTTAAAGTGTTCCTAGAATATGCTATTTATTATTATGTGTGTGGTGAATGTGCAATTATGTGTTCATATTCAGTTAGTTGATTTCCAAATTTATGGGTATACGTAGTTTAACTAATCCCTATGCTAGTTATTCTGTCAAAAATGAGAATTTAGGTATCAAGAATTGGGCCATGAGTCTCCTTGGAACTACAGGAGGGTGGGCGCACAACAGTTGTAGTTATGCTTTATGAACCTAGCCTAGGTTTCGTTTCAGTCCATATATGCTATGTTTTCGGGGTTGAGAGGAAGTGGTATAACATGAATTTGTTGACATGCTAGCAGGTCCAACACCTAGTGTGTACTGGTGAAACCACACCCTATTGGAACCATGTTGAAACCAACTATAATCCATCAACCCCAGTCATCAAATGGGAGGTAAGGGTAGTGTCTATACACTTGTCCAAATGTTATTTTATTTTTGGTGAGAAGCCTAAATTCAAAGAGTGTGGTCCAGGCAGAACTGGGAGTGTTGGGAACATTTTCAACTACCCATCGCTAAGATATTTGTACCCTACAACACCCTAAGAGTGTAGAAATTAATATAAATTTTCTATTACTGATGTATTCGAACTGAAAACGAGATTACAACTTTCCTATGCTATTATTTGAAACGGAAATCACTATTTAGAAAGACATGCAATGACTTGCAACCATCAAAACAACACAAGAATACAATTATTTATAAGGAAACCCAATAGGGAAAAACCCTTCCACTGTTTTTTATTAATCATATGAGAATGATAAATTATTACAATATCTTCCTTCAATCTTGAAAACACACCGTGCACTGTAAACATGTTCTCTTAATCATTGTCTTGCTCTAGGAAACACATAGCCAATTCGAGGCCCCACCTTTCTCCTATTTCCTTGCACAATTCCTAAGGAAATTAACTCTTAAATAATAGGGGAATTCACTGTCTCATTGCGAAAATCCCAAGTAATTGATTTCCTACCTCAATGTCCAGCATGTACACTCAACTAGTATATGATTAATAATTATAATGTGCCTTTTCCTCCACTTCAATTTGGAAATTCAAATTACATGCATGTCTAGGATATTTTTGGTTGATTGACTAGTTTAACTAAGAGATCATTGAGTTAACAATAATTCTACTACTCAACTATCTTTCAACTGACTTGACTAGTTATTTAGGCTAAGTTAACTAAGTCAAACTGACAATAAATGAATTAGATTGCTAAATTTTAACAACACTACATGCACAACTCTACTTCTAGCCTATAACTCGAATTTATTGAGTAAATAAGTAGACAACGCCATGTCATAGAGTTTAATTGCCATCCAAGTAATCTTCCTAAGTTGGAAAATCGAATTATTAAATTTGACTAAGGAACAAGTCAAATCTATCCTTTCTTGCAACATTTTCTAACACTTCCTCTTGGCAAGAAGTGGAGTTTGCACCACGCATATCCTACACCTATGGAATTTGAATTTGCCTGTTGACAATGCCTTTTTCAATATATCTTCATCCTACTTCTGAGTTGGAATGTACTGTAGCATCATAATTCTCTAATGCACACAATTCCACAAGTGATGGTACCTGATACCAATGTGCTTGGACCTGTCATGAAATATTGGATTCTCAGAGAGTTTGATACAACTCTTATTATCACAATAAATCATTGTCGAATCCATCTACTGAATGAAAAGACCCAAAAGTGTTTTCCTCATCCATATGGCCTCACATGCTTCTAGACTTGAAACCATTTATTCAGCCTCTTTTGAGTTGAGTGCCACATACCTCTATTTCCTAGTATACCAGGAAATAGTTGCAGACCCAACACTGAATATAGCACCTGAAATACTTTTCTTGTCGGATGGACTCCCTGCCTAATCTACATCAATGAATCCTTGGAGCTTCACTCCCTTTCTCCTCGTGTACCATACCCCATACTCGGTTGTGCCTCTGAGGTACCTCAACACATGATTTGTTGCATTCCAATAAAGCTTTGGTAAGCTTCACCATGTCTTGACTCAACTGATTAGCTACATAATATATATTGGGCTTTATGTTCACCATATACATCAAGGATCCCACAAGTTTTCTATAGATGGTAGCATTTATTGCCTCTCTTGAAGAATCACTCTCCTTCCTCTAGTTTGTAGCTAGAGGTGTGCACATAGGCTTGCAGTTCTCCATGTAAAACCTATGAAGCATTCAGAGGCATACTTTCCCTGACTCACAAACATTTCAACATCACCCTACCATACTTCCAACCCAAGGAAGTAATGTATCAATCCCATGTCCTTCATCTCAAATTATCTTGCAAGGTCCTCCTTGTAAGACCAAATCAATTTCTCATCTCCTCTAAGTATGAAGTCATCAACATACAATGCCAAGATAAGAAACTTTCCATATACCATAATGTGATAGAGGTTGGCATCTCTGTTGGGTTGTGTCATATTCTTTCCACAACTAGCCCCTATAATGAAGCTAAGGGGTTAGAGGGGGGCTAGCAAGGCCCCCCTTCATTGTACTAAGTGCAACAAGGGTGGTAGCAACCCTCTATGGTGTCTGAGGCAACGCCCCAGGAAAAAATATTTTGGACCCTATATTATGTGGGCGGACCTACCTATGGTTTTGTGCATGGATTTAACACATGGTTTTGGGCACGATGGTTTTCAGTCCATTGTATTTTGTAGATTCGGTCAAGGAAACTATGGTTATGTTCTAATCTAGGGTTAATGGATTGGGGTTTATGGATGCTTCAGCATGTATATATATGTATTGTAACATTAAAATGAACATAATGAGAAATCAATCTGGTAGCCCCAGTTTCAAGATCCAGGGGAGATATTTGTTTTATGTGTTATGCTCTCACCATTGTTTATTTTCTGTTTTTCTAAATTTTTGTGCAGGTAATTTCTGTACGGGGTGAAAACCTACAATCTCTTCACTTTTGGTGAATCCCAATCCATTGAGATATGTATAAGTTTGAGTGCGCCATGCTTAGGGTGCTTATTGGAGACCATACAGGGCTCTTTTGAGTCTACACACGTCTCCCAGTTAGATGTCTCAAATCTCTCTGGCTTATCTATGTAAATTTCTTCCTCAACAACACCATCGAGAAAGGTGGTCTTCACATCCATCTGGTGGAGCTTCCACCACTGGTGCAAATGTTTCCTCATAGTCTACTCCCTGTACTTGAGAGAAGCCTTTGGCCACAAATCTAGCATTGTACTTCTTGATGCTCCCATTAGCTGCATGCTTCGCTTTGTAGATCCATTTGGAACCAACTACTCACTTGTTCTTTGGCCTTGACACCACCTCCCATACAATTTTCTTCATGATGGAGTCACACTCCTCCATCATGGCATCAACCCACACTGGTTGAGAAACTGCTTCGTCAAATGGAGAAGACTCAGACTGAAATGAGCTCTGTAATGAGATCCGTATACCCAATGTACCTGTATGGTGACCTCCTACTCCTACGTTAAGATGAAGGAGCTCCCACATGCTCCTGTGCATCCTATACCAATCTATCAACTTCTATAGTTCTCTTCCTCCCTCTACAAAATATTTTGGTTAAGTGGATGCCTCCACTCGGCCTCTTGTTTAATCCTATGCATGTGGATGCTCCAAAAACTCCTAAAGCTCTACATGAGACTCCTCCTTAGGAACTATAAGATCCTCCTATGGTGGGATACTCAACTCTCACTCTAGAGAGCATCTCATAACTTTCTCCTTGTCAAATTGACATCTCTCCTCATTACTATCACCTTGGTTGATGACACATACACCCTATAGTTATGTGGTGTCTCTATGTATCCTACAAGTACTCCCATATTAGTTGAAGGCTCAAGTTTCTTCTTGCTATCCTTGGAGACATGACAATACACAATGGCTCCAAAAAATTTGAAATGAGATACAATTGGATTCCTCCCATAGAAATCTTTGGGTGTGATCATGCCAAGTATTCTATGAGGACTCTGGTTGTGCAAATAAATTGCATTGTTGCATGCTTACGTCCACAGGTGTAATGGCAACAAAAACATTCATCTTGCTCAAGTCATTCTTCTTGCCATTGTTCTGGCTAGTCTCTAGTTTTCTTTGGGCCTTCTTTCCCTTTAACTCATTTCCCTTTCCAACCAAGGTAAAATTCTCTTCATTCTTAGATTTGGATTTTACTACATCTATAGTGTTTCCTTGAATTTATTCCTACACTAAATTGAACCGAGGTCACTCCCAATTTGGTAATTTGTCACCTCTATTTAGAAAGTCCCAATAGTTATGCTAGGATTTTAGAAGGCCCACGAGGGTTAGGATAACTAGTTGTGGAGACAAAATATTTTCTTCAACTCATCTAAGCTCATCTCGACACTGAGTGAACCCAGAGAGTAATGTGGAATGGTTTCTCCTTTCTGCGATTAGATATTTTTGAGCTTCTCCCTCAATGCCAATCCTATTGGTGTGTTAGGATTCAAAGTAACTTTTCCTTCCCCTAATATTATTTTTTAACTTGAGGAGGTGGAGGATTTCGACGATGGCATATTATGTTCTTCTAAGAAATGTGAGTTGGCCTTTTAGTTAGATGCTCTAGGTAATTCAATTTGTTCATATGTTGCTAGATTTGATCCAAGAGGAAGGTCTGTAAACTATAAATAAGTGAGGTCGGATCAATATATTATTTTGCAGCCATATTTTAGAACATAATATTTGGAGGAATCAACTTTATGTGTCATTTTTACTACTTCTCTCACCTAGAAAATGTCCAAAGAAAATATTTAGGATCCATCTTGAGGCCTTAAATGACTACATCTTTTGGTCACAGCCTTATTATGAACCTATATTCCATAATTTACATACGTGTTGATAGAAAAAAATTTCCCAACAATATTTTGTGACTCTCTCTGGCATGAGGTCCCAACAGGACCTCACGAAATCTGGTATGAGTGGACCATTCAAATTTTGGCTCAACTTAGATGCATAGTTGTGTGTAAGTACTATGAGATGTGTGTGATCATTACAATGATGGGTGCACTTATAGGGCTAGTAGCCATATTGAATGCAAGAATGCAGGAATTCTAACCTATTTAAATGGGGAAATTGATGAGAAAATTTGAGGTGATGAGTAGAAAATTACATATATCCACTTTTAAGGATGGTTTATTATAAACTTGTAAGCCATTGCACACTTAGCTTATCAAAACAACACATAGAATAGTCATTTACCAAACCAATAAGTGATTAATGTAGAAGGAAACCTAACTGAAACCATGTACAAGGGATGATACTTCCCAAGGATCAAATGTGTAGTTCTTCTTCTCCAACAAGTCCTTATTAAGTATTTTTTGAATCTAAAATCCATTCCAAGTAGCTGTCAAATTTGCCAACTAATAATTGAGGATGACGTTAAGAGTATATAGCCTATCCATTGGTTCTCGTAGTTTATTCTTTACCTCTTTAAGCATGACAATTTCCTACTCAAGTATAAAGGATAGCTCATGTGTCTTTGGTTTCTTATTCTATTGTTATGACTGCTCTAACTATTCTCTCATTTGGACATTTTCAGCAACAAGATGATGAACTAGTTGTTGCATTGAGTCCAATCAATCCTAACTTGTTCTTAGAGAAGCTAGTTGTAGTTTAACCATAACTAAACTTATGCAATTAGTCTAGACAACTTCCTTTTTTTTCCTTTTTCATAGCATGATAACCTCCTTCCTCATTCTCTTCCACCTCATAGAATTTTCTTTAGAGACAACATGAAATAGTTGAAATACCTAAATATCCAATACATATTTTGGATCATATACTAGTTGAGTTGAGTTTGGGATCAGAAGTTTACTTGATAAAATCAAGGACACAATCAGGCAGGATTGTGCAGTGGTCTTGAGAAAGGCTAAGCCCCCTAAAAGCAACCTTAGTAAGGAAGAATCAATTTCCCTCAGATCCTTAAACCAAAACAAAGATATTGTTGTTCTAAAGGCAGAAAAAGGTGGGGCTGTTGTCATCCTTAACAAGGTTGATTTTCACAATAAGATGTTGGATCATCATAATAGTGGTAGCTATAAAAAGCTTCCCAAAAATCCCTTAAAGAAGGTTGCTAGGAATGTGGCTCTTGCCACTAAGTCCATTAACTCTGTGAGTTCCTCTCACCATAACTCATTGAGAGCAACCCTATAACCCCTAGGATTTGTGTTCTTCCCAAAATTCACAAGGAAGGAACTCCATTAAGGCCCATTGTCAATACCATTGGAGGTCCTACCCACCTTCTTGCTAAGTTCCTTGCATTAAGGCTTAAGCCCTTGGTTGGTTGTACGGAGTCCTTCGTAAAAGACTCTGCCTCCTATATTAACGAACTCAAGGACATTAAGCTTGACCTTGGGGACATTCTTGTCAGTTTTGATGTTGTTTCTTTGTAAACTTGCATCCTTATTAATGAAGCCTTGGAAGTTATCAACCGCTTAATAGATCCTGACTCTGCTCGGTTAGTTGAGATCTGCCTCACTTCCACCTGATTCAGTTTTGAGGGAGAGTTCTTTGAGAAAACCTGTGGGGTTGCCATGGGCTCACCCCTATCCCTTGTCATTGCTAATCTTTTTATGGAAGAATGTGAGTCCACGGCTCTTAACTCTTCCCGTCTCCTGCCCAAGCTTTGGAAAAGGTATGTGGATGACACCAATGTTATCTGGTCTCACGGCCAAGAGGAATTAGATCTCTTCTTCGATCATCTCAACAATTAATCCTCAGCCATAAAGTTCACTAAAGAGCAGGAAGTTGATGGGTGTCTCCCTTTCCCTGATATTCTGATTTCTAAGAATAGTGATGGCTCCCTCTCCCACCAAGCTTCTCAAAAGAAAATTCATATGGAGCAGTATCTTCATGCCAGTTCCCACCATATCCCTGCTTAAAAGATGGGAGTCCTCAATACCCTTGCTACTAGGGCCTTAAGGATCTCGGATAATAAGAGTTTTGAGAAAGAAAAATCCCATCTCCTTGATGTCTTTGTCGAGAATGGTTATAGTAGATACATGGGATAGAAGGTTTTCCTAAAAGCTCCCAAGAATTCCCTTGCTAAAAGGGAGCCGAAGGAGCGGATTCCAGGTGTCCATCTTCCGTTTGTTCAGGGGACTACTGATAAGATTGCAAGGATTCTCAAGATGCATAGTGTACTTGTAACCTTTAGGCTCCTTAACACCATTCGTATGTCCCTCAAATCAGCAAAGGATCCTATCGACCCCAAAGATATGAAAGGGGCATATATTATTTCTTGTTCCTGTGGGACCCCCTATATTGGTGAGATGGGTCGCTCCATCAATCAAAGGACTAGTGAACACACAGCTGACCTTAACCATAGGAGATAAAAGTCTTCAGCTTTAGCTGAGCATGTGGAGAAAACCGATCATCATATTTGTATTGAAGAGGATAGTGTCATTGCTAGAGTTTCACAGTTCCATCATCGGAAATTCAGGGAATCTTTGGAGATCGAAAAGAGGTTGTGCAATCTCGATAGAGAGGATGGATGTAAGATCAGTAGATGTTGGGTCCCAACTCTCTCTTCCCAGTTGCTTTTTTCCTATTCGCCCCTCCTCCTCCCCTCCCCTCATTTCTTCTCTCTTTTTTTTAAATTTTTTATTCATTTATTTATTTTTATTTAATCATTGATTGATTTATTTTGTTTTTTTGCATTATTTATTTATTAATGTATTGATTTATTTTATTTTTAGC
This sequence comes from Pinus taeda, assembly GCA_000404065.3. Lineage (NCBI taxonomy): Eukaryota > Viridiplantae > Streptophyta > Pinopsida > Pinales > Pinaceae > Pinus > Pinus taeda. The sequence continues at coordinate 201,013 of APFE030670721.1, read as the reverse complement.
ATTTATTATTATTATTATTTCTTACTTTTTTTGTATTATTTTATTATTTTTTTTTTTTAACTCTAGATAGTTATCATTTCATTTTATCAATATTTATATGTTGTAGTTATAAATCTAAAATAGTATTATACTTTTATTTTAATATTTTTCTATGGATTTATTAGTTAATGCCCTTTAACTAACTATTAAATTCATACCCAATGAATTAATTATTTTATATTTTATTAAATTCAACAACCATTTAAATTAAATTATTTAGAGGCTAGGTCCCTTATTAATTTAAATTATTTAATGTCCCTAGTCCAATTTAGCAATTAGCCTACTTAGCCATTGGAGGCTTTGCTCAAGCTATTTATCATGAAAAGCTGGATCTGTTCTTCAACTTGTCGTGACGATGAACCACACTAGTTGGTTCGAAACACATTGACAAATGGTAGATCTTGTGATTTACGCAAGAAAATCTCTCGTAACCTAATATGGATCACAAAAGCCTCAATTCAACAATTGAATCCCTGCACGGAGAAGCCATTGCATCCAAAGTTCATCATTTTGAACGGGCATGCTTGCAGGTTTCAAGGTTGAAGGCAGATCTAGCTTGTCTTAAAAGATGCAGAGACTCCTCCATCATCCCTATCTTTTCCTGGATTAAGCATTGCCTTCACACTCTCCAGAACCATCAGGGGTTCCTTAAGGTGAGTTTGGCTTTGATAAGAGTGGAAATCAGCAGGGTCAGGAGATCCTTGAATCTGGTTTCTCGCTATCTTTTGGATTTTCATCTAGAACTTGCGAACTTATTTTCGGCCTCTCTTTGGGCCAGAATAGATGCCTGTTTGGCTCTGATACCACTTGTTGTATATCTAACCCAAGAATATTATAGATCTGATAAGAAAATATAAGATAATGCAAATAAACCTAGATATAATATGAAATGATTCTTTATTGATCAAACCCTTAAGGTAGGGCAACACCATACATTCACTCCTTAAGGAAGGAGAACACTCCACAAGCCATATGCCTGTTCATACAAGAATACTTCTCTTCAAATCTCTCCATGTGGAGTCTCTAACCTATATATAAGCCTCATACATACAATACCATGCATCATTACCATGGTTTCCTCATACCATCAACTAATACCATGGGCCCCTTAAATTATTATTAACTACTTGTGGTCCCTTACATGACATGGGTTAACCACCTTATTTATTACTATGGCTCATCCCATTATTACATTATTACCTTGGGTACCTCCCCATATTATCCCCCCTAGGTATATAACAGTTCATTCGGTTGGAGTAATTTCGGAAGCAAAATCAGGTTTCTAAGTTCCAGAGGTTAGCTGAAAGTTCATCGTTATTTGGTAGAACCGTGAGAGTAGCCTCCCGTAGCTGGATCTCTTCTGGTCATATTTCTTTGATTAAAGACTGGTTATCGGGTAGCTTAGATAAGGTTTCTTATAACTTAGCTCCCTCTGCACCCTTTGACCGTTCCTGTCCCATTTTTCCCTGAAATTTGCTGCATACTTCCGATCTTTTTTCTGGGGATGGTTCTTGTTTTCCGACGTGCAATGAGCGGTCTTTTCATTCTGTAGAAGGAGATCTCGCTGCCCTCAGGCCCTGCATGTTGGAGTCTTCTTCTGCGGTGCAGGATTCTATTCTTCCTAGTACCAGCGTTAAGGATAATCTCGCTACCAAGATTCTAGATTGATCTACTATTCTAGGCGAGAAGCTCATCGACAATACACTTGTTTTGCGTTATGGTCCATCATTGAGTGGTTCAATTCTGGCGATTGTCCCGAGGAATTCGTGGGAGGTATGCAACTCTTCTTCGCTGCCTGGTAGCTACTTAGAGCCGGTTGACGGATTTGTTCGCCGAAGGCTGATGGATTGTGAGGGTTCGCGTGAGGTAGGCTCCTCTTCTCCGCTGCCTAGTATATGCTTGGAGGCAGTTGACAATTTTGCTTCCCTGAGTCAGATGGACTGCGAGGCACTCTCCTCTTCTTTGCTTCTTGATAGCGGCTTGGAGTCGGTTGGAGGCTCTGCCAGTCGTAGTCAGATGAATTACGTGGATTCAATCCTTCATCGGGGATCCTTCAGCGGTGATCCAGTGGTCTTTAGTCTTCCTCACGTCAATAGTTGTTTTAATAATATCATGAATAATAAAATTAATTCTTTTAGCAATAATAATAATAATAATAAATAAGAATATTAATATTATTATTTATTTAACATTTTATAATAATAATAATATATTATTATTATTATTATTTATTTAATAATAATAATTATTAGTATAACAATAATTTATTTCTTATAAAATAATAAGTAAAATATGCTTAATTATAATAATAATAATAATAATAATGGTAACAGGAATACAATTAATGTTAATATTAACAAAAATGATTTATTATTTAAGAATACTAATGATACTATCTTGGTAAGTAATAAAATATTGAATATTAATAATAATAGTTTTAATCATAGTACTAATAATCTTCCCCATTCTTCTCAGTTTAATAACAAGGTTATTAATCTTTTCAGTTTCTCTTTTCCCCATTCGGTTTTTAAGGTTTTGGGTAAGGGGTTAAATTTCGCCTTAGCTCCTAAGAAAATTCCTGTAGATGATATCATTTGTAACATAGAGTTTGGGATCAAAGGTTTACCTGATAAAATCAAGGACACAATCAGGCAGGATTGTGCTGTGGTCTTGAGAAAGGCTAAGCCCCCTAAAAGCAACCTTAGCAAGGAAGAATCAGTTGCCCTCAAATCCTTAAACCAAAGCAAAGATATTGTTGTTCTAAAGGCAGACAAGGGTGGGGCTGCCGTCATCCTTAACAGGGTTGATTACCGGAATAAGATGTTGGATCATCTTCATAATAGTGGTAGCTATAAAAAGCTTCCCAAAAACCCCTTAAAGAAGGTTGCTAGGAATGTGGCTTTTGCCATTAATTCCATTAACTCTGTGAGTTCCCTGCACCATAAAATCATTGAGAACAACCCTATAGCCCATATGATTTATGGTCTCCCCAGAATTCATAAGGAAGGATCTCCATTAAGGCCCATTGTCAATACCATTGGAGGTCCTACCTACCTTCTTGCTAAGTTCCTTGTGTTAAGGCTTAAGCCCTTGGTTGGTCATACAGAGTCCTTCATAAAAGACTTTGCCTCCTCTATTAATGAACTGAAGGACATTAAGCTTGACCCTGGGGACATTCTTGTTAGTTTTGATGTTGTTTCCCTGTACACTTGCATCCCTATTAATGAGGACTTGGAGGTTATCAACCGCCTAACAGATACTGACATTTCTCGGTTAGTTGAGATCTACCTCACTTCCACTTTTTTCAGTTTTGAGGGAGAGTTCTTTGAGAAAACCTGTGGGGTTGCCATGGGCTCACCCCTATCCCCTATCGTTGCTAATATTTTTATGGAAGATTTTGAGTCCAAGGCTCTTAACTCTTCCCATCTCCTGCCCAAGCTTTGGAAAAGGTATGTGGATGACACCAATGTTATCTGGTCTCACGGCCAAGAGGAATTAGATCTCTTCTTCGATCATCTCAACAATCAATCCTCAGCCATAAAGTTCACTAAAGAGCAAGAAGTTGATGGGTGCCTCCCTTTCCTTGATATTCTGATTTCTAAGAATAGTGATGGCTCCCTCTCCCACCAAGTTTTTGAAAAGAAAACACATATGGAGCAGTATCTTCATGCTAGTTCCCACCATTTCCCTGCTCAAAAGATGGGAGTCTTCAGTACCCTTACTACTAGGGCCCTAAAGATATCGGATAATAAGATTTTTGAGAAAGAAAAATCCCATCTCCTTGATGTCTTTGTCGAGAATGGTTATAGTATATACATGGGATAAAAAGGCTTTCCTAAAAGCTGCCAAGAATTCTCTTGCTAAAAGGGAGCCGAAGGAACGGATTCCAGGTGTCCATCTTCCGTTTGTTCAGGGGACTACTAATAAGATTGTAAGGATTCTCAAGATGCATAGTGTCCCTGTAACCTTTAGGCCCCTTAACACCATTCGTATTTCCCTTAGATCAGCAAAGGATCCTATCGATCCCAAAGATATAAAAGGGGTATATATTGTCCCTTGTTCCTGTGGGACCCCCAATATTGGTGAGACGGGTCACTCCATCAATCAAAGGATTAGTGAACATGCAACTGACCTTAAGCATAGGAGATCAAAGTCTCCGGCTTTAGCTAAGCATGCAAAAAAATCAATCATCATGTTTGTATTAAGGAGGCTAGTGTCATTGCTAGAGTTTCACAGTTCCATCATCGGAAATTCAGGGAAGCTCTGTAGATCAAAAAGAGGTCGTGCAATCTCAATAGAGAGGATGGCTGAAAGATCAGTAGATGTTGGGTCCCAAATCTCTCTTCCTAGTCACTTTCTTCTTGTCTGCCCCTCCTCCTCCCCTCCCCTCATTTCTTCTCTCTTTTTCTTTCATTTTTTATTCATTTATTTATTTTTATTTAATTGTTGATTGATTTATTTTATTTTTTAGCATTATTTATTTATTAATGTATTGATTTATTTTATTTTTGAGTATTTACTTATTTACTTTATTTTTTAAGTATTATTTATTTATTTATGTATTGATATATTTTTATTATTTATTTGTTTTTATCTATTTAGTTTTAATTTTAAAATTTATTTTTATTTTAATTTTAAAATTTTTATTTTTGAACTCTAGAATTAGTTAATCATTCGTTTTATTCCAGTATATATATGTTATAGTTAAGAACTTTATAATAGTTAATTATACTTTTATTTTTAATATTTATTTTCTATGGATTTATTAGTTAATCCGCTTTAACTAACTATTACATTAATAACCAATGAAATTAAATTATTTATATATTTATTAAATTAACAACCATTTAAATTAAATTATTTAGGGGCTAGGTCCCTTATTAATTTAAATTATTTAATGTCCCTAGTCCAATTTAGTCGTTAGCCTACTTAGCCGTTGGAAGCTCTACTCAAGCTATTTATCATGCAAAGCTGGATTTGTTTTTCAACTTCTCCTGACGATGAACCACACTAGTTGGTTCAAAACGTGTCGACAAATGATAGATCTTATGATTTACGCCGAAAAATCTCTCGTAACCTAATATGGATCACAGAAGCCTCAATTCAGCAATTAAGTTATTTTGTTGAGGTAAAATGGCACTTCATTTTCATTGATTTATAATTATGTATTTTCTTATGTGTTCTTATGTTGTCTTTTTAAAGTATACATATTTCAAATTTTGTTCAATTTGTAAGTTTAAAAACATAACAAGTACATATAATCGTACGATAAAAAAATATGGGAAGTATACTTTTTACTCAATTTGCATAGGATACAATGTATTTCCTTTGGGTAACAATATCATATTGGGAAAAATCCTTTGAATGTAGAACTTTATAGGGGGGAGATAAACTCTCCTTTGAAGGGTATTGGTCATTGCATTAATTCAAATACATAATTTTTCAATATACTTAAAACAAAATATGATCTCTCAAAAATGTTTCTTATATCTATAAGATATAGATAAAGTTCAAATAGAAAATGAAGTCATAAATGAAGGGAAATGGGTAAAAATTAGAAATGGAAAGCTATTATTAGGGATATAGATCATAATGATACTAATGATTTGGAATTTAGGACATTATAAACCCATTTTTAGAATTGTCATGTATTTACGTGGCATAAACTTTGTTTGCTTAGTTTTCTGTTTATGGAGCAACCATTTTATGTTTCATGAAAACATAAAGAACAAATATAACTTGGAATGTCAGCCTTTTTAAAATATAAGAGGACATGTTTCCTCATGTTGATATCAAAACCAAAACCTCAAAATTGGGCTACGAAGACCAATGACAGACTAAGAATTACACACAAAGATTATGAAGGAATAAGATAAAAAGTGAATGGTAAGGGACATTTTTATTTTGTAGATATGGTCCAACATTATTATTTGAGGGGAGAGTCTTCAAGGGGCTTCCATGACTATGAGATTTAAAAATATGATGATACACTTACATGATTAACTATTTTTTCTGTAATTTTATTTCTAGTTCTTCTAATGTGGTTTGGGATGATCATCAAAATGAAAGGAAGGAGAAATGATACTCATATGAGTAGGATTTCATGTATCAAAATATAAGATATTCTTATAGTTTAGGTGCATTCTATGATTCTTTTTACTATGTTTATAAAAAGTTGAGAATCTCCCACCCTATAAGTTTGGTCTGGCCTTGAGCCTATGAAATCAGTAGTACATCTTGCAAGGCTTTCGATTTTACTACGTTATTACTATTATATCCCACAATGTAAGAAAAATATATATTATAGAGTAATGGAACACATAAAATATTGCCAAAATATAAACACAGAAAACACATAACAAGAGAGACACAAATATATGTGGTTCACGTAGTTTGGGCTACGTCCACAGAGAAATAGTTGGCCCTTCCTTTTATATTATCAAGAAAACTGAAGATATACAACCGACAATGGATCCTTTGTAATTCACTCTTCACTCTCAATCACCTCTCTCTTCCTCACTCAGAATACAGATATACATAGACGCAATACAATTCCCTCATATATTGTGAGGGGTTGCCTTCTAGGTAAAAACCCTAAATTAAACATAACTTCTATCATCAAATCTTCGCCTAATGAACGACCCAAATTTACTATGAAATTACAACATTTTACAAGGCAATTTTACATCTATTGTTAGCTTTGCGGGCATCCCCCGCCGGGGGGGGGGCTTCCAAAGGTTGCAGCTGGCCCCCCCTCGACCTCCCTTGCAGTGTATATTTTACGGGAGGCTTTGTCACCTCATTGTGAACTAGGTTCCAATGTGGCAATACCTTTGAATACAAAAGATAATCAGGCTCCACACGCAACAATCTCCCACTTGGAGACTGATTATAACAACTCCACCACTGCTTCATTTGTTGGACAATAAATCCACTTTGGACCTGGTTGTTTCTCATCTTCTTCATCAAATTTGAAGAGCAATTTAAACTGAGCAGATTCTCAATTTCTCCCTGGATACAACTTTTGTTAACATATATGCATGATTCTAGCTAGTGTGTATCTTTTCCATCTTCAACTATCCATTTTCCAATGCTGACCGTATGAAATGGTATTTGAGTTGTATATGTTTAGTCTTAGAATGAAATGCAGAGTTCTTTGCAATATGTATGGCACTCTGGATGTCACTGTATAAACTGCCCAACTCCTACTTCTTACCCAATTCATCCAGAAATCTTTGTAACCAAATCATTTCTTACCAGCCTCTGTAGCAGCAACATACTCTGCTTCTGTTGTGTAGAGTGCAACAAAACTTTACAGTTTTGAGACCCAACTGATAGTTGTTCCACCTATAGTAAACACATACCCTCTGGTGCTCCTCCTCCATATCTGCATCAACATATCCCCATAGAGTAATGTTTGAACTACCGAAAGATAATGCTTGATTTGTGGTACCTCTCAAATACCTAAGAATCCACTTTATTTCTTTCCAATGTTCTTTCCATGGATTTTTCATGTACCTACTTACAGCTCCCACTGGATGTGCAATATGAGGCCTTGTGCAGACCGTTACATACATTAAGCTTCCAACTGTTGATGCATATGGAACTCTAGACATATCAACCATTTCTTCTTGAGTCTTGGGACACATTTCCTTCCTTAGTTTGAAATGGCTAGCCAAAGGTATCCTAACTAGTTTTTCATTCTGCATATTAAGCCTTTTCAACACCTTTTGTATGTACTCACTCTGAGACAATGTTAATGTGTCATGCTTCATGTCTCTAGTTATTCTCATACCAGGGATTTGTTTTGCAGCACCCAAATCCTTCATTGCAAATGAGTTTGCGAATTTTCTTTTGAGCACATTTATTTCCTACATGTTAGAACCTACAAAAAGCATGTCATCTACATACAATAACTATATAATGTAGCTGCCATGGTTTTGTCTTTCGAGATAAACACAATGATCAGAGTGACATCTAGTATAACCTTGTTCAGACATAAACCTATCGAATTTTAGATACCACTACCTTGGAGCCTGTTTTAAGCCATACAAGCTCTTCTTCAACCTGCACACTAGTTTCTCCTTCCCATTTACCTCATATCCTTGTGGCTGCTGCATATATATCTCTTCCTCCAAATCCCCATGGAGAAAATTTGTCTTTACATCTAACTGCTCAAGATGAAAATCTTCAGCTGCTACTAGACTTAAAGTAGTTCTAATTGAAGTCATTTTAACAATAGGATAAAACATCTCATCAAAGACTATACCCTTGTTCTGTGAAAACCCCTTCACCACAAGTCTAGCTTTATACCTTTTTCTACCTCCATCTTCTTCCTTCAATCTGTAAACCCATTTATTATACAATGTTGTTTTACCTACATGCAACCTGACTAAGCCCTAGGTCTGGTTATGTGCTAACGAGTCCATCTCTTCTTTCATGGCTTCCTCCCACTTCTTCCTGGTTTCTACCTGCAATGATTCTTCATAACATTCTGGTTCACCAGAATCAGTCAACAATACATAATATAATGAAGGAGAGTGTCAATTAGGGGGTCTACTTATCCTGGTATATATTCTAACACCAATTTTAGGTGTTTCAGGTCCTTTTTGCTGTTGCGATTGTTGTTCTGGCTATTGGTCATTATGATATTCAGCCACCATCACTTTTTCTGTGATCTCTTGAAGCACTGTCTATTCTCTGTTTTATTTTTCCTATTTCTTTTCCTACAAATGATCCTTATACAAAACCTTCTCATTGAATATAACATCTCTGCTCCTAATGATTTTGTGTTTTTAATAATCATAAAAGTGATAACCAAAATCGTTACACCATATCCAATAAAGGTACATTTCTTTGATTTTGCCTCATGATTTGTTCTATTTTCTTTATTAATGTGGATAAAGGCTTCACAACCAAAAGTCTTTAAAGAAGAGCAGTTTGCCTTTTTACCTGTCCATGCCTCCTCTGGAATACCAACATCCAAGGAACTAAGGCCCTCCTTTTGCTATTACCAGGGCTCCTTTAGTGACCTTCTAGGTTTTATCTATGAAAGTAGTTACATAGCGTTCACCTCCCAAATGCCTTGTTGAAATCATACTTTTCTTCATATTTGGAACATGCCTTACCTCCTTCAATAGCCATTGATTTCCATTTTGCTGTTTTATGAAAAATATACCCATTCTAATGATTTTACAGGGTTTATCAACACCTAATCGAACCTGTCCAAAATTTCCTTGAACATAAACATGAAAATGTTTCTTATCAGGTGTGGCATGGAATAAGGTCCTTGAATCTACCATCGAGGCATCAATAATATTTTATAATGAAAGAATCAAAGCATCTTGCAACACATCACTTCTGACATTCACTTCATGATTGTTTTCTTGTTGCACATCTCCTTCTTTTCCCTTCCGAGACTTGCAGTCTTTCTTCAGATGTCCTTTCTTCCTGCATTTCCAGCACACTATCCCTGATCTAGACTTGGATTTTCCTTTTCTTGACTTACTGCGATATCCAGGGCTCTTTCCTCTTTCCACTTTTCTTCCCTTAGTCTCTACAAACAAAGCATCACCAGATGTCTCACTAGAGCTTTTCTGTTGCATTTCCTCGCTAAGGATTGCACCGCCAACATCATCAAAATTTAAAGTACTAGATTCAGAGACAAAGTTACTAATGGCCATAACTGAACCATTCCAACTTTCTAGCAATGAGCACAGAAATAACAGAGCCCTAACATCATCATCAAAAGTTACCCCTACAGAACTTCACTGACTGGTAACTATATTAAGTTCATTTAAATGATCAGAAACAGATCCACCTTCTGACATCATATTAAATAAAGGCTTCATAAGAAATACCTTATTTGAGGCTGAGGGTTTTTCATATAGTTTGGCCAATGTCAAAATTAAACCCTCTATTGTCATTTCCTTTGAAATATTAAACACTACCGACGCTGCTAGGCATAGCCATATTGTTCAAAGTGCTTTTCTGTGAAGAATATCCCATTTTGTGTGTGTCATACTCGTTGGCTTCTTTTCCTTTTTGCTCAATGGTTGGTACAGATATCTCTGGTACAAATAATATTCCATCCGCATCTTCCACACTTGGTAGTTTTTGCCGTTAAATATTTCGACCCTAAACCTACCATCTTCTACCATTGTTCCCACTTGAACTAGGAACCCTTCTCTCCTACGAGTTTATCAGCCAAATAGACCTTCGGATCTAATAACAGTTCTTAGAAAATTATATATTACAAATCAATGGAACACATAAAATATTACAGATATATAAACAAAGAAAACACATAAAAAAAGAGAGACACAGATATATGTGGTTCACCTAGTTTGGGCTACGTCCACAGAGAAACAGCCAGTCCTTCCTTTTATATTATCCAGCAAACTAAAGAGATACAACCTACAAGAGATCCGTTGTAATTCCCTCTTCGCTCTCAATCTCCTCTCTCTTCCTCACTCAGAATACATATATACATAGAAGCAATACAATTCCCTCATATATATCGAGGGTTTGCCTTCTAGGGCAAAAAAACCCCTAAATTAAACATAAATTTTACAATCAGATCTACGCCAAAAGAATGACCCAGATTAACTACGAAATTACAACATTTTACAAGGAAAATTTAAATCTATTTTAAGCTTCGGGGGCACTGTCCCTGATCCCCCACCAAGGGGGGGGGGGGG
>APFE030670721.1:159320-189891 GCA_000404065.3 Pinus taeda | reverse complement strand
GGGGGGGGGGGGGCGCCTCCCAAAGGTTGCAGTCACCCCCCTAGACCTCCCCTGCAATGTGTATTTTACGAGCAGATTTGCCACCACATTACGAACTGGGGTCCAATGCAGTGATATCTTTGAATACAAAAGATAATCAGGCTCCACACCCAACACACAGAACATATATAAATGTAGATATGGGATCCCAAATTATCCTGGAAGATACACCCATATCCCACCTTACCTGGGTTACCTTTTCGAGCAACATAAAAAAATCAGCTTTAGAAAATTAAGGGGAGGAGGGATAGAAGAGGAGGGAATGGAAACTGTAGTAGAGAAGATAAGGGGGAAATATTAATTCCTAAATAGATAACCAACTATGAAGTAGCAGGACCTCCTCACATAAGGTGTGTTAGTATTTATGTATTGAGGTTTTCATGAGAATTGATTCTTTTACATTGTTTTGAACAATGATCCAATGAAATTTGTGAAGGAGGGAGATATTATTGAATATGAGATAATTCATCTCTTTCCAAATATTCGCAAGACACTTAGAAGGGTATTGCAAATGAGGTTCAAGCTAGGATTTTTGAAAGTATGAGCCCTCCAATTGTTAACAATGCAAGGGAGACTTGATAGATCATGAATTTATCTCTCATGCAAGCTTGTAGATGTCTCAATAGATGATTGTAATAGGGAGAAATATTTAGGAAGTGCTCCACATTTCAGCTTCACGAAATCACAAAGAATGGCAAGAGATGTCCCTATTATTTCATTTTTTAATGTTATTCCAAGTTAAGATTTTCCATTTAACTAGGGGCCATAGTAAGATGGAAATTATAACCATAGGTTTGTCTAATAGATGCTACTCAAAATGGAATATTTTAAAAATTATTTGAATCACAATTCCAAGATATAGGCCTCATGGATGGAAGAGAATCCACTTGGTTGGTAACCCCATTCTAGTTATCTACTATGTTGGATATCAGGATGATTCTTTACTATAGCTTCCACAAAAAGTTTGATCAAGCCTCTTGAATTGTGACTTTATTCCACCCTTCAAAAGAGTGCATGAAAATGCAACAAATACAATTCGAACTTTAGTCATTGGATGTTAAAGAAAAGGTTTTCATTGAATTGTTCCAGCAATTCTAAGGTCAATGTTCAAAAATATGATTGTAAACACAATTTCACCTTTATCATCTGTTTGGCTTGAGAAAAAAGTCCAAGTATAGAAGATGATGATCCCAAGGAGTCATGTTATATGGTAGCATTGCTTTAATATTCTGGATAGTCTACTTAGGGACATTATTATAAAATAAAGTAGGCTTATGTTGACTGATCAACATGCCTAAGGATGAACAATAGACTAAGAAAATGCTTCTAAATATTTTCCATTAGGGATTTTGAGATTTTAGATAAGCCAAACCCTTTATATTATCAGAATTGCCCATTTTTGCAGGAATTTGGCATGCTTAACATATTTGTTTGAGGAAGTTGTCGTGGAAATTTGAATTCAAACATAGTTAGGATATCCTCCTAATTCTATCAAAGAAGTTCTCTAAGAAGAGGTTGAGACTCAATTAGACTATGGAATAGGTTGAAGGGTTCTTAGTTGAAAAGATAAATTGAAAATCACTCTCAATGCTTTATATCTAAGGAAACACTATTATGTTGGAGTTTTGTAAGTTATCATTCTAAAATGTCATCTCCTTAATATACAACTATAGAGGTGAGTAGACCTATTTAGAAGGATTGGAAATAGTATATGACAAGCACTTCTTTGCTATGAAACCAACAAACTACATCAAGGGATATGAGTTACCTCTCATAAAGTAGGAAGGCTTAGCTAGAACCAGACAATTCAAGAAAAGGATAATAGATGGCTAAAACAATGTCAAACCATATTGAAATCAAAACATCTTTCAAGTCCCAAGTTTTAGGCTAGTTCGTAATCAATCATTCTCTTGTTGTCAATGTAATTCATAAAATACTAAAATAGGGTTAACCAATGGTTTTCTTACATTTCAAACAGAAGAAATAGTGAAACATGTCTTTCACAGTTGTAGAGTTTGTTGATTGTTGTAGGCATGGACCACTTTAGAATAAGAAAACTTCATGCTTGGTCAACTCGACTATAACATGATAATTTTAAGGGTTTTCTTATGTTTCAAATAGAGGAAACAATGAAAGATGTATTTTACATTTGTAGAGTTGTTGGGTGTTGTAGGTATGGACCACTTTAGAATAAGAAAAATGCATGGTTGACCAACTCAACTAGAAAGCGACAATTTCAAGAGGTTTATGCATTGTCAAACAACATGGCAAGGAAATATAAAGCACTATTTTTCTAATAGGTATCACTTTTTGAGAAGCTAATGTATGGAATATTTTAATGTTGAATCAACCAACCTTTACCTTGTAGAGTTTAAAAAGCCTAAAGGTGGTCCAACTGCAAAATTTTCAACCAAAATTATTGTATAGAACTAATATGGATTCTATGGAGTTTGGTAGCAAGGTGGATATGTTGGCCATGCTCACATTTTGAGAGAGAGAGAGAGAGAGAAAATAACAATATCCCCTTGGTAATGAATGATTTCATTAGTTTAATTATATTGTTCTTTTTTAGAAGAAAGGATTTACCATTATCATAATTACTAGAGTTGATGAGTTAATTTTGAATGCACCAGTAAAAAAAAAAAATCCATTTTGGCAAAAAAATGTTCTAAACCAACACTCAAAACTCGTTGGTTGTATACAACCTCTAACCTGTGTGCCAATTTTTCCACCAACAATGGGTGTAGACCCTAAACCCTAGGCTTACTCTATTTAAAGACATCATCCATCCCTCCTCTAGATATGCCTCTCTTTTATAGTTAAGCATGTATTAGCATATGAAGAATTTGGAATTGTAGCATAGAACGCTGATTTTGAGCAATGTTGGCCATGATTAGTGTTGATTTTGGTGGACAAATTTATCTACTTTAACAGTTTACATTTTTTCTACAATCTTGGAGGAGATTTGATAGTGGATTCTTATGCCCATTTAAATATATCTAAAAAAAATTCTAACCCTCCTCTCTTATACTATATATTTTTCAAGTTCTTTGTAACCAACCCTCACATCTCACAATATATGTAGATATTTTGGTAATCACAGTCATTGTGCAGGAATATGGATGTTGACATAGTCAAGGTATATGAATGTATATAATGTAAATAACACCTTACGCTATGTGGTCAATGCAAATATTTATTTCATTAATTTGATATGTGTGTTGATATATGTACCTTAGGAATTACATACATTAATGGAAAACATCTTTAATTGCAATAGTGGGAATTCATAATTCTCTCTAAATTGATAGAAACTATGAGTGACATGACCACAAAATATATATATGCACCTTTTGAAATGTATTATGGTACCCTGAAGTTCATTTATGGTTACAAAATATGAAACAACCACCCTTGTCATCACAATTTATCATTCACCACTTAAGCAACAATAATTATTTTGTGCAAATCCAATGTCAACAATCAACATCAGTTCAATCATTCTCAACAACATAGAAACAACATAGCATCAACTTTCCTTTGGTATGGTTTAGGGCACATATGTTTCAAATCCCCTCTCTAATGAGTACCAGTTTTAGTTCTTACTAAGAAAAATGGTGGTAAAAAGGAAATTCGAAGTTATTTAACTGAATGTATGGGAAACAATTAACGAAAATGATGATAAGGTGGTTTCCTATGTTTTTGTTTGGATTACTGACATCATACCTAGAGATCAATTATACCCACTATCCCTTTAAACAAGAGGGGGAGAAGGAATTCAAGGGGAGGAGGCCTTGGAATGGAGATGAGGGGGTAGTCTATTGAGATGAAGGGGTAGTCAACTGGACAATCCGAAATAGGGAGGACCTAGAGAGATACTTGGACAGAGGGATATTTTTCAAAATTAGAGCACATGGAGAAAGGGAGAAAGGCCATGCTTGGTAGGATTGAGAAAGAGACCTGTAAAGGTTGCAGATAGAAAAAACATGCCAAGGATGGAGAAGGGCTATATGGAAGAAAAATCAAGGAGACCGGGAAAGGGCCTAACTAACTAGAGGTGAGGGGCGACTATAGAAAAGGGAAACATGTTATGACAAGGGGGACAATGAAGAGAAGGAATCAATAGGAAGAGAAAAATTAGGAAGAAAAAAAGGATTTCAATAGTTGTTAGCAACCGAGGTATGGATCTAGAAGACCAGGGGTGAAAGCATAGGGTCTAGCTTGGTTAAAAAGGCATTAGAAAGGATATAACTGAATTAGTAGCATCACACGTTAGTACCATAAAGCTATAGATGATTAATTTTTCCTCAATAAACCCTTACAAACTTTATTGTTGTGTTTGATACTGAATAGAAGGATTTAGTGTCACTGAGTCTTTTTTCTATGAGAATTTCTTTATGACTATGTGCCTACAGTCATTGCATGTGCCTACAATTATAGTTTGTGTTTTCATTTATAATTTTTACTACGAAGTGTCACAGATGGTCAGTGCATAGTACCCGTATTTTTTGTAAATGTGTTAGCATGTCAAATATAGGGTCACATATGTAGTTTACATTTGTATTTTTAATCCAGAGTACAAAATTGAGATAGAACCATTACGGTCCAAGTCCACTAAACCTTTTGTTAAATTTGCCACTACATCTCTGGGAATCCTCCTTGATCAACGTGCAAGAACTATGTGACAAGCTTGTAAGAACTATGTGACAAAATCACTCTATACTGATCAATTGGAAGAAATTAATGACGTAAGCTGAGGGTGGGGACAAATATTTTAAATCCTGGAATAGAGTTAGGCTGGAGACCCATGTCTCTAGAATCCCTCATGCCTAAATGATGGAGGCATTGATCTTTGGAGCCCCTTTCTAATCTAAAGGTCGAGACATTGACCTCTAGAGTCCCTGATTATACATTAGGTGGAGATATACATCCCTGCAACCCCTTACCAACTATGAGTGGGGATATGCCGAAAGGGTGGGGGAATTAATCTGTGGAGCCCCTTTCTGAGAAAAGGGTGTAGACATTGACTTCTGGAGTCGTTAGTTATACTCTTGGCTATACATTGGGTGGTATACATCCCTAGAACCCCTTACCAACTACGGGCGGGGATATATATATATATATATATCCTTGGAGTCCCATAGAGTTCTCTAGAAATTTTAGTGTTCTAGCAAGGTGGAGGTGGGACAACCTCTCAAATCCCTAACCTAAATATTATGACTAGTTTCACATTAGAGTGTGACACTTACACACAAGAAGATGTCAATGGTTTGGAGGTGATTAGGAAACCTATCCCTATTCCCATTTTAAGGTGTTTCAATATCCAAGGTGGTAGAAAAACATGACAAACTCTATGGTGGGTGTAACTACAATCCTTAACTATTGCCCATAATGAGGAACCATGCTCCCTAGCTATTGAATTGTTTAATAAACAAGAATACTATGGTATGCCATGACCACATACAACTATCTCATCTAGTAAGATAAATCATAATTGTACCAAGATGATGTTTGATAATACCTAGATGTGTAACTATACCTAGATAGCTATTATGTTATTGTTATATGCTAATGTATGGACCCTAGGTGAAGAAGGGTCAATCCTTAATGGATACAACCCATGAGTGTTTTTCCTTGCAATTGTAATTCGGACACCTTATGGTCATTAACTGTACATATCATTGACACCTCATGCGGTTTAGTAGAACAAGGTATCCTACACCCAATTTGTCACATTGACTTCTTGATGCACTTTTTGTGGAAAAGAGTGATGGACATTTCTCATCATAATGTTTTTCTTCCCATATTTCCATTCTCCAACCCAGATGGGTGCCTCTACCTCCTAAAGTGTTTTATACAATGGTGTTTCACATTAATTAACTAAGATATTTGATAGGGAAAAAATGACCAATTTCTTGGGAAATTACCCATCATTTTCACTAAGGACTACAGGGTGTTGTGTTGTGGCTCATTTTTCGATTCAGATTTAAATGAGGGAATGAATTCCTAAGTATATTAACAACTATCTCATAAATACCTTAAGATATGAGACTCAGATACACGTAGTTTTCAAGTGCTATAGGCATACCGATGTGGCATTTTAGATTTTGATTTTACTTGTAGTAACTGTGCTTTGATATTGTGAATTACTCAAGGTGTATTAGGGTAGGAAATTGACACAATAAAGTATGTGAATGGCATTGTTCACTATTGCATGGTTTCTAGCGTTGATATCTTTACAAAATTCATTCTACTATTTGTCACTTCGGGCCGTGCTTTTACAAGTGTCCCATTGATACATAACTCATATCAAGTTTTTTATTCTTCCTTGTAACAATTGCTCATTATTGATGTTGAAAATTTCTCAAGGAAAAAATGATACAAAACAAACTATATTAAGTCAATGGCATGGTGGAATTTTTGTTGTCTATATGATTCATAATTTGGATACCATAACAGATTTCACTATAACTTGTTGATGCATATCTTACAGCGATTCTTAAGAAATTTGGGGTTTCAATCATCTAATGAATGTATAATTGAATGTCTTGAAATTAATGTCCTCATGATTACCTCTGAAGGATGCATAATAATTATCATTGAAAGTAGCGCGATGTCCTCACTAGTTGTATCTCAGATTTGTGTACATTTCCTTTTCTATTCTAGATACATCGCCATAGATTGGAATGGTACATGCCTGAGGTTTCCCTTTTCATCTCAAAAAATATGTAGGTGGCATATAAATGGTTTACCTGTGCCTAAGTTTCCCTAGAGTGATCTTTGAATTCTACTACCTCGTGTTGAATGGGTTACACATTATGGGAATAATGCATAGATCTAAGTGGCAGTTTATCTCATGGCATAAGAATTGAATTCGCCAAAAACCTGGACCACCATATGTCAAATATTTACTTGGCATAACAAAATGGCCTCGTGTAGGCACTGGCATGGTTCAAAATGATTCACACAGTTTATTACTCCTGCTAGTGTTACGTTGTTTGTTACGTGATTCACATGAGTACCCTTGTTGCATAGGTACTGACCTATGTTTCTATTCAATTTACAACACAATCATACATGTCATAGGTGATCTTAACTTATCTTGATAGGTATTAGAAATATGATTAGAAAAAATTACAATAATAGCACTCAGGCAGGGAAGGTTATTTCTATTTTGAGAGGGCATTTGGGCTACTCATTTAGATATTTTTCTAGAGAAAATCACGATACTACCTGTAGAATTTGGAACACTCAAACTTAAGCTTTTCTATAGAAGTCCTTAGGTGTAGTGTGGTTATTGAGACTTCATGGGATGGTTCTCTTGGATGCAGAGACCAATTATGATCAATGTCAAGAGGCCGACCCTTTAGGTAAAAGCATTAGAATATTGTTAAATCCAGACACAGATGCCATCTATGACTTCGATTATATATAAGTATGCTTGCAGTATGTTTTCATCCTATTATGACATTTTAAGTTGTCTTTGGTTTATCTAATCTCTATTTTCTAGCAAAAGCACTTTTTGTGGTATTCACTAATGCCTCGAAGTCAGCTTCTTAGATCCTTCAATAGTTCCTCAATGCCTTCAAATGCTTTGAATAATTATCCAAACTAAGTCTTCAAACCTGCTATAGATCCACCTTTAAAGATGTCATGATTGTGCTCCAAAAGGTTATCTCTAGATTGCCCGATAAACACCTTCCAATAAATTGCTATATAGAAATCTCTTCCAAACTTCCTTTATGCCAATGCCTCAATGTTTCTAAGACAGAGGTTAGAGATGTCCACAATATTGATTCAATAAGTCATAGAAAAATTCTTATTTAAGTCAAAATATACTCTAGTATGCTCAAGGCTTTCCCAAGATTTATTTAACAATTCTGAGTAATATTCTGAGTAGTTTGTCTTTCAAATAAGCCATAAGAAGAATTAAATTTGATTTATTCGCTAGCCTAGAAGGGTTGCTTCAACAGAGATCTGATCAAACACAATAAGGATGAAGTTGAGAGGTTGTCCAATGTTAGAACAAAGGCCCTCTCAGTCAACTAAAATAGTCCTTCAATAGTGTTGTAGCTACAACATTTCACTGAATCCCTAAATAAAGACAATAATAATATCACAAATTCTCACACAATGGCACTGTCCAACAAGAAATTCCCACCAATAATGAAGAGACAAATTGGCCCACTAGTTCTCCTAGACTCCACATATAGTGCATCATATCTGCAGCTTTCTTTTAAAGAATATATACTCTAAATATATGGATAATCCCTTTCCAAAATCATCCTTTCCTTTCTTCTTCCTTGCCTCAGTTGCTATCTCTTCTCTCTCCAGATTTCAGATGATATAATCAAAATTTTCTAAGCAAAAATAGAGGGGGCGCTAGCATATTTATACTTATTTGAATGTTTTGATGAAAAGACACGTCTTTTCATTGTAGCTGACATGATTATAAATTTCCAACTGACCTATGAAGGATTTAAAATTAGATTTTCTTAGATCATTTTTTTGTTATGTTATTTTAGGAAGTTCATTTGAGGTTGTCAAATTGTTGGACAATTTGGGGTCTAACTTCTCAAGTTCGAGTAGAATTTATTGATGGATTTGTGACTCCTGTAGCATGGTTTTTTAATTTTTAGTTTTACTACTATTTATGAAACATTCCTACAAGATTGGACCACAAGTATTGAAAGAAGTTCTAGATGTTATTTTCTTTCTAGCAACGAGAATGACTTCTTCCTTGCACATATGTCTAGCATTGAATTCCAATATAGAACCTAAAAGTACTCAGGTCATCATCCATCTATTAAATATTTTATTTATTTTATGGCTTACATAAAATAGGGCATATAACATCTCAACAACTATGGTTTGTCACAAATCATTAAGGCATGCACTAGGTTTAGGGTTTCCTTTAATAAATCCCCTAGGGTTTGTAGGATAAGGAAACTTAAACACAACAATGGATAGGGCTTTATTATTCAACCAATGCTAGATTAGGCATCAATCAACCAATGCTAGATCAAGAAATCAACCAATACTAGATTACGCATCATTCATAGGGATATTTTGCTAGGGATTCCAAGCAATTAGGATTTAACCATTTTCAATAATGCCATATTGACATCAATGAAAACTTTCACTACTATTTGAACTAACCGGGAGGAGAGTGTTGCACCGGATTGATCACCACCCTCTTGCATGGCCAGGATAAATAAGACACTAATCGCACCAGGTGGCCTGCAACCCCAATACTGTCGGGATCCAACCTAGTCCTTCTGAGGACTCCATTCCTCTAGGGATCCAACCCTTTGATTTATAACTTCAATATGGATTCAACAGTTCTTCAAGGCTCCCAATATCTTCTGAAACAAGCCCTGAAAATATGTTTTCCTTCAACAATGACCCCAATTGATCATACACTTAGCTCACAAATGAATATGTTACCAATTGTTAAAGGTGTCTCCAAGACTCTTCATGATACCCAAGCCAACTTATCCAATTTTACTCCATGAAGGTCTTCAATAATACATCATGTTATCTTCTCTAATGCCTCCAAGACAGATTCATAGATCCTTCAATAGTTGCTCCAAAAGGAATTTATTCAAGTCTTCAAATGCTTTGAATAATGTTCCAAACCAAGTCTTCAAACCTGTTATAGATCCACCTTCAAAAAAGTATTCAATGTGCTCGGAAAGGGAATCCCCGGGACTTCTTAGAAAAAGCCTTTAACTATTGCTACAAGATTGTTTTGAAGATGGTCCAAACCTGGCTTATAATAGCCTTAAAGGATGCCCCATACACACCTTCCAATAAACTGCTATATATAAATATCTTCCAAACTATGTTTATGTCAATGCCTCAATGTTTCTAAGGTACAGGTTAGATCTGTCCACAAGATTGATTCAACAAGTCTGAGAAACACTCTTATTATAAGTTAATATTTTCTCTAATATGCTCATGGTTTTGCCGAGATTTATTCCACAATTATGAGTAATGTTGAATCAAATTAATTCTTCTCTCAACTAAGCCATAAGAAGATTTTTATTTGAGCTATTTCTAGCCTAGAATGGTTGTTTCAACAAAGATATGATCAAGAACAATAAGGTTGAAGTTGAGAGGTTGTCCAAGCTTAGAAAAAAAGTCCCTCTAGGTCCACTCGAACAATCCTTCAACAATTTTGTAGCTACAACACTTCACTACAGCCCTAAACATAGACAATAATAATATCACAAATTCTCAATAGAATGGCATTTTCCAGCAAGAAATTCCCAACAAAAATCAAGTGAAAAACTGGCCGAATAGTTCTCCTAGCCTCCACATATAGTGCCTCAAATATGTAGCTTTTTTTTAAGAAATTCACACACTAAATACAAGGATAAACCCTTTCGAAACTTGTGCTTTCCTTTCTTCTTCCTTGTCTCAGTCACTATCTCTTTTTCTCTACATATTTCAGATGATATAATCGAATTTTTATTCGATGAAATAAAGGGGACACTAGGGTATTTATAATTGCTTAAACGTTTTTATGAACAAACATGTTTTTCAACCGGAGTTAACATGATTATAAATTTGTAGTCGAGGAGCAGGATTAATAATTAGATTTTATTAGATCATTTTCTTGTTATGTTCTTTTAGGAAGTTCATTTGATGTTGTCAAATTGTTGGACAATTTGTGGGTTTAATTCTCAAGTTCGAGTAGCATTTATTGTTGGATTTGTGACTTCTGTAGCATGCTTTTTTAATTTTTAATTTTACTACTATTTATGTCACATTCATACAAGATCCCACAAGTATTGAAAGAATTTCTAGATTTTATTTTATTTCCAGTAGCTAGAACAAATTGTTCCTTTCACATATATCTAGCATTGAATTCCAATCTAGAACCTAAAAGTATTGAGGTCATTATCCATATATTAAAGATTTTATTTATGTTATGGCTTACATAAAATATGGCATATAACGTCTCAACAACTACAGTTTTTTGTAAGTCATTAAGGCATGCAATAGGTTTAGGGTTTCTTTTAATAAAGCCCCTATGGTTTGTAGGGTAAGAAACATTCAACACAACAAGGGCTAGGGCTTTATTATTCAACCAATGCTAGATTAGGAAATCAATGCGAGGTTAGGCATCATTCAACCAATACTAGATTAAGTTGTTGGGTTGTGTTATATTCTTTCCATGACTAGCCCACGTAGTTAACCGATGGTTAGAAAAGGGGGTCACAAGGGGTTTGAGGCATACCCGTAACCACACTTTATGGGGTCTGAGGCAGTGCCCTAGAAAATTTTGGTTTTGGACCCTATGTTAGGATGGGCAGACCCACATATGGTTTTGTGCATGATTTTCACACATGATTTTGGATGCGATGGTTTTCAGTCCATGGTATTGGACGCGATGCTTTTCGGTCCATGGTATTGGATGCTTTGGCATATATAAATATGTATTATAACATTGAAACGAACATAATGAAACAACAAGTTGGTAGTCCCGGTTTTTGGATCTAGGGGAAAATCTCTGTGTATATGTGTTTTATGTTATGCTCTCACATTGTTTATTTTGTGTGTTTTAAAATTCGTATGTAGGTAATTTATGTATAGTGTTAAAACCTACATTTGGTATTGGAGCTATTTTGGCTTCAAGAGGATGCCTTTGTTTCTAATGGGTTTCGCTTGAGCCTGTGGTAGACCTTGTTCAGTGGGAGATATGCGAGGTCGATTCTGGTGGTTAAAGAACATGGCGAGCAGTGGAAAGATAGAGATCGAGAAATTTAATGGTCAGAGTTTTGAGTTGTGGAAACTCAAGATGGAGGATCTGTTGGTGGATAAAAATTAGTGGATCATGGTAGATTCGGCTACTAAACCAATGAGAGTGTTTGATTAAGAGTCGAAGAAGTTGGATCGGAAGGCAAAGGGCACAATACGATTGTGTGTCTCAGATTCAGTATTGTTGAATGTATCAAGGGAAGCTATGGTGAAGGCTTTCTGGGACAAGTTAGGGACTTTGTACCAATCTAAGTCTCTAGTGAATAAATTGTTCCTATGGAAAAATATGTATAAGTTGAGGATGAAAGATGGAGACTCGGTGAAAGAGCATCTGAATGCATTTAATACTGTGGTAAGACAGCTAGCATCTGTTGATATTAAAATTTTAAATGAAGATAAGTGCATCATTTTTTTGTGTTCTCTACCCAATTCGTGGGATAGTCTGGTTATTGCAATAGGTAGCAATGCAACTACCTTGTAGTTTGATGAAATAATCTTAGATTTGCTAACAAAGGAGATGATATGGAAAAATATGGAGAGCCAGAATGGTGATGCCTTGTCTATACAAGGATGGTCTAAGAACAGAAACAAAAATAAGTCATCGAGTGGGAGATATAAATCTAGAGGGAGATCTAAATCTCTAGGAAAACTTGTAAAGGTGGTGTGCTAGAAATGCGGAAAGGAAGGCCACTTCAAAAGGGACTGTAAATCTAAAGCTCCTGATAAAGGAAAGGGATTTGATGATGCTCCTTCTGCAGAGGCGAAAACCACCTCAGATGAAGGTGGGGATGTGTACTTGGCTTCTTCAAGTACACATGTAGATCATGAGGCATGGTTGATTGAATCAGATGCATCCTTTCACTTCACTCCCCATAGAGAGTGGTTCTGCAAGTATGAGAAATATGATGGTGGTGATGTATTCTTAGGGGATGACAGGAAGGCTAGAATCATTAGTTGTGGAAAAGTAAAGTTTAGCAAGGTAGAAGGGTTAGAACGCTTCTAGATGTTCTACATATTCCTGCATTAGCAAGAAATCTGATTTCTATAAGCAAGCTGGATGATGTAGGTGTAACATTAGTGTTCAAGAAGGATACTTGCAAAATGGTTCGGGGAGCACTGGTATTGATGCGGGGAGTTTGGATTGGAACTCTATACAAGCTACAAGGTAGAACTATTATTGATGGGTGCAATAGTGATGTGGTTCCTGAAAGTGGAGCAAAAAATCTAATGGTCTCGGGAGAGAAGACCATACTGTGGCATCAAAGGCTTGCACATATTGGAGAGAATGACCTTCGTATACTTCATGTTAAAGTTATGGTAGAAGGTATGAATAATAGCTATATGGATTTTTATTTCTGTGAAAATTATATGGGAAGTAGAATCAAGTGAGTTTCCCCTTTGGTGGTAAGAGGGCGAAACATAAATTAGAGCTTGTGCACAATGGTGTCTTTGGACCTGTGAAGGTTCCATTACTGGGTAAGTTTGTGTACTATGTATCATTTATAGATGACTTCTCAAGGAATACATGGATATATTTCCTTAAGAAGAAATCTAAAGTCTTTGACAGGTTTAAAGAATTTAAGGCTTTGGTTGAAAACCATACAGAGAAGAAGATAAAGGTGCCGGGTTAGGACAAGAATTCTAGGTAGAGGTGGTGGATACTACATGTTACCTGGTCAACATGTCACCTTCATCAGCGTTGGAGGATAAGGCTCCACAAGAGGTATGGACTAGTAGGAAACCCTCTCTTTCACATGTAAGGGTATTTGGATGTGATGCATATGTACATGTTCCAAAGGAGAAAAGAACCAAGTTGGATAGTAAATATGAAAATTGCATCTTTATTGGGTATTAGGATGGTTTAAAGGGTCATAAGCTTTGGAACCCAGTAACAAGGTTGTGTATAGCTGAGATGTGGTGTTCAGAGAGGTGAAAGATGTTATTAAACATGAAGTCCAACCAAAGGAACCTCAGAAGATAGAATTTGAGCTAAATGAGGAAGAATCATACTCTACAACAAAGGAGGAATCAAAAGATGAAGAGCCACAAACTCCGACTGTGAGAAGATCAGTTCAAGAAAGAAGACAATCTGAAAGGTATAGTCCATATGTTTTCAGTTCAAATTTTACTTTGTTTGTTACTGATGATGATCCTAGAACTGTGAAGGAACCAGTGGATTCAGAGGATGGAAAACTCTGGAAAGAGGCCATGGTTGATGAAATGACATCTTTACACAAAAATGAGGCTTTGGATATGGTGGAGTTACTGGATGGAAGGAAACCCATTGGCAGCAAATGGGTGTTCAAGAAGAAGACAAATGCAGAAGGAAAAGTGGAGAAATACAAAGCTCGGTTGGTAGCAAAATGTTATTCCCAGGTGATGGGAATTGATTTTGGTGATATCTTTTCTCCTGATGCCAATGTAACTTCTATTAGATTACTTTTATCTATTGTTGCTGCTTTTGATTTTGAGGTAAAACAGATGGATGTGAGGACAACATTTCTTCACGGAGATCTAGAAGAGGAAATCTACATGAAGCAACCTGAAGGCTTTGCAGTGAAGGGTAAGAAAGAACTGGTATGCAAGTTAAAGAAGTCTCTGTATTGGTTAAAACAGTCACCAAGGATGTGGTATCAGAACTTTGATACATTTATACGGGGACTTGGCTTCACCAGAAGCAAAGGAGATCACTGTGTGTATTTTAAATTAATTTGTGATCATGTTATTTATCTGGTCTTATATGTGGATGATATGTTGCTAGTTGGAAATGACAAAGAAATTATCCAGGACTTGAAGACCCAATTTTCCTCCAAACTCGACATGAAAGATCTTGGTGTTGCAAACCATATTTTGGGCATGGAAATTAAAAGATATTGGGTGAAGAGGAAGCTCTGGTTAAACCAGAGGAAGTACATCGAGACAATACTATAGAGGTTTAATATGCAGGATAGTAAACCAATGAGGGTTCCTATTCTTGTAGGTGTAAAGTTATCTGTTGAATAGTGTCCCAAGACACAAGAATAGGAAGAGGATATGTCCTATGTTCCATATGCAAGTGTAGTTAGTAACCTGATGTATGCAATGGTCTATACTAGAACAGACATTGCACATGCAGTGGGAGTACTGAGCAGTTTTATGTCAAAACCAGGGAAGGATCATTGGACAACAGTGAAGCGGGTTTTCAGGTATTTGCATGGCACTAGTGATAATGGTCTGTGCTACCAAGGAAGACCAGGATTGGACAGAGTTTTAGATATTCATGGCTTTGTTGACGCAGACTGGGCTAGAGATTTGCATCTGAGAAGATCTACAAGTGGGTATGTGTTTAACCTATTTGGAGGTGCAGTCAGTTGGATGAGTGAAAAGCAATCTGTAGTGGCACTATCAACTACAGAGGCAGAATACATCGTAGCCACTCATGTAAGCAAGGAAGCAGTTTGGTTGCAGATATTGTGTTCAAGTACGGGGTTAGTACAGGAAGCTATAAGGATAGAGTATAATAGCCAAAGTTCATTTTTCTTGGCAAAGAACCCTCCATATCATTCAAAGAAAAAGCACATTGATGTTTAGTATCACTTTGTGAGGGATATGATAGAAGACAAAAAGATGTTGCTGGTAAAGGTGTACACTTTGAAGAATATTGCAGATGCATTAACAAAATCTGTGAGCTCTAAGAAGTTCTCTTGGTGTAGAGTAACAATGTGCGTTGCAGGGATGGATAAATGACTAAGCTCTCTTGTGGCCCCCTGTGGAAAGAAAACAACAAGTGGGAGAATGTTGGGTTGTGTTATATTATTTCCACGACTATCCCACATAGTTAACCAGGGGATAGAGGGGGGTCATAGGGGGTTTGAGGTGTAATCGTAACCCCACTTGATGGGGTCCGGGGTAGCGCCCCAAAATTTTTTGGTTTTGGACCCTATGTTAGGATGGGCTGATCCACTTATGGTTTTGTGCATGATTTTCACACATGTTTTTGGACACGATGGTTTTTGGTCCAAGGTATTGGATGCTTATGCATGTATAAATATGTATTATAACATTGAAAGGAACATAATGAAAAATCAAGCTGGTAGTCCCAGTTTTGGGGTCAAGGGGAAAATCTTTGTGTATATGTGTTTTATGTGTTATGCTCTCACATTTTTTATTTTGTGTGTTTTAGAATTCATATGCAGGTAATTTCCATACAGGGTTACAATCTACATAAGCATCCTTCATAGGGATATTTTGCTAGGGCTTCCAAGAAATTAGGGTTAAGGAAATATTAGGGTTTAACCATTTTCAATAATGCCATATTGACATCAATGACAGCTTTTACTAGTAGCTGAACCACCCCCAAGGAGACTGTTGCACTGGACTAATCACCACCCTCTTGTATGGCCATGATGCATAAGCCGCTAACCACACTAGGTGGCCTGCACCCCCAATCCTCTAAGGCTCCAACCTAGTCTTCTTGAGGACTCCAATCCTCTAGGGATCCAACCTTTTGATTTATATCTTCAATATCATTTCAACAATTATTCAAGGCTCCCAATATCTTCTACAACAAGCCTTGAAAATATTTTTTCCTTCAAAAATGCCCTTAATTGATCATACGCTTAGCGCATGAATGAATATTTTACCAATTGCGAAAGGTGTCTCCAAGACTCTTAATGATAACCAAACCAAATTATCCAATATTACTCTGTGAGGGCCTTCAATAATACATCATTTTGTCTTCACTAATGCATCCAAGTCATCTTCTTATATCCTTCAATAGTTTCTCCAAAAGCAATCGCTCCAAGTCTTGAAATTCTTTGAATAATTGTCCAAAATAAGTCTTGAAACTTGATATAGATCCACCTTCAAAAAGGTATTCAATGTGCTCCAAATGGGTATCTCCGAGACTGCTTAGAAAAACCTTCAACTGTAGCTACAGTATTGTTTTGATGATGGTCCAAACCTAGCTTATAACAACCTTAAAAGATGCCCCATAAACACCTTCCAATAAACTACTATATATAGATCTCTCCTAAACTGCCTTTATGTCAATGCCTCAATGTTTCTAAGATAGAAGTTAGATTTGTCCACAATATTGATTCAATAAGTTTGAGAAAAACTCTTATTATATGTCAAAATCAACTCTTAATATGCTCAAGGTTTTGCCAATATTTATTCCACAATTATGAGTAATGCTAAAAGTAGTTTGTATCTCAACTAAGACATAAGAAGACTTAAATTTGAACTTTTTTCTAGCCTAGAAGGGTTGTTTCAACAAATACCTAATCAAGCACAGTAAGGCTAAAGTTGAGAGGTTGTCCAAGCATAGAACAAAGTTCCTTCAATAGTGATTTAGCTACAACACTTCATTGCAGCCCTAAACAGAGACAATAATAATATCATAAATGCTCAATAGAATGGCACTGTCTAGCAAAAAATTCCCACCAATAATCAAGATAAAAATTGGCCCAATAGTTCTCCTATCCTCCACATATAGTGTCTGGGACCTGCAACTTCCTTTTAAGGAATATGCACTCTAAATATAGGGATAATCCCTTTCCAAACTTGTCCTTTCCTTCCTTCTTCCTTTCCTCAATCGCTATCTCTTTTCTTTGAGGATTTCGGATGATATAACCAAAATTTTCTAAACTAAAATAAAGGTGGCATTGGGCTATTTATATTTGTTTCAATGTTTTGATGAAAAAACACGTATTTTCATTAGAGCTGGCATGATTATAAATTTGTAGTTGACCTGAGCAGGAATAATAATTAGATTTGATTAGATCATTCTTTTTTTATGTTCTTTTAGGAAGTTCATTTCAAGTTGTCAAATTGTTGGACAATTTTTGGGGTGACTTCTCAATCTTGAGTAGCATTTATTACTGGATTTGTGAATAATGTAGCATGGTTTTTTAATTTTTTATTTTACTTCTATTTATGTCAATTTCTCACGGGATCCCACAAGTATTGAAAGAAGGTCTAGATGATATTTTATTTCCAAAATCTAGAAAAAATTGTTCCTTGCACATATGTCTAGCATTGAATTCCAATCTAGAACCTGAAAATACTCAATTCATCATCCATATATTAGAGATTTTAATTATGTTAAGTTTTACATAAAGTATGGCATATAACATCTCAACAACAAGGGTTCATCATAGTTCATTAAGAAATGCACTAGGGCTAGGGTTTCCTTTGATAAATCCCCTAGAGTTTGTAGGGTAAGGAAAATTCAACACAACAAGGGCTAGGGATTTGTTATTCAACCAATGCTAGATTAGGGATCAATCAACCAATGCTAGATTAGGAAACCAATGCTAGGGTAGGCATCATTCAACCAATACTAGATTAAGAATCATTGATAGGGATATTTTTCTAGGGCTTCCAAGCAATTAGGGTTTAAACATTTTAATAATGCCATATTTACATCAATGACAACTTAAACCAATAGTTGAACCACCCCTGAGGAGACTGTTTCATTGGACCTTTAAACACTCTCTTGCAAGGCTAGGATAAACAAGCCACTAACCACACTGGGTGGCTTGCACCCCCTCCATCGCAACCACCCCAAGTGCACTTCAACCCATAAAGGCACACTGTATGTGCCCCAGTCACACAGAAGCCAAATTTACCCCACACAATTCCAGAGTGAATCCATGTGGATCCTACAAATTCACATCTGAGCACCACCACATGGGTGAGGTTCTGAGCAAACAACCCTATAGAACTGGGAGGCTCAAACTCCTTAAGCCAAACATCGTTCACCACCCTTTTACAATAACAAGAAAAACAAGCTACAGTCCACACCAGATGGCCTTCACCTCTTCCATCACGGACACCCCAAGCATAATTTAGTCCATTGTTGCACACAATAGACACACCAATCATCCCAAGGGCAGCCTTATACCAAGAAATTATAGGGAGAGGCCAATCAAAACCCAATAATTTCCACTTGAGCACCAATAGATGGGTAGAGTTCTGGACTAACCACCATACAGAGAGATGAAGAGACTCACACTCTTTATCCTTCTGCTCGAACCAATGACAAGCTAGAGCTTGGTGGTGGCTCAACTTCATGCCTGTTCACGTCCTCGGGTCCCAAGGGAAAATAAATCAATGAACCCTATACCACAACACAAGGCCTTGATCCCCCACAACACCTCCCAGCCAAGGTTGAAACTCTAGGGAGCCACCTTAAACAAGCTTTCATAAACAAGCTTCCACACTAAACGTGCTCCGTGACTGGCCTGCAATTATAAACATGGTAGGAACCTCCCAAATATATTTGTATTGAATGCATTGATTTTGCATGAGTGTGAATTTATGAAGCGCATGGAGCTGGAACAGTGTTGGGTGTGGAGCTTGATTATCCTTTGTATTCAAAGGTATTGCTGCATTGGACCCCATTTTGTAATGGGGTGCAACACCGCCCATCAAATATTCACTGCAAGGGGGCTCTAGTGGGGACGATTGTGACCTTTAGGAGCCCCCCCATGGTGGGGGGATCGGGGGAAGCCCCCTCGACACTAAAAGTAGATGTAAAAATGCCTTGTAAAATGTTGTAATTTTGTAGTCAATCTGGGTTGTTCATTAGGTGGAGATATGTCGGTAGAAGTTATGTTTAATTTAGCTTTTTTCCCTACAAGGTAACCTCTCACTATAGATGAGGAAATTGTATTATTTCTATGTAGATATGTATTCTAAGTGAGGAAAAGAGAGGAGATTGAGAGAAAAGAGGGAATTATAGTAGATTTGTTGTAGGTTGTATCTCTTTAGTTTACTGGATAATATAAAAGGAAGGACTGGCTGTTTCTTAGTGGACATAGCCCAAACTAGGTGAACCACGTATATCTGTGTCTATCTTGTTTTATGCGTTTTATGTGTTCCATCTGTAATATATAATTTTCTAACAACTGGTATTAGAGCCGAAGGTCTATTTCGCTGTTAAACTCATAGGAGAGAAGGGTTACTGGTTCGAGTGGGAGCAATGGTGGAAGATGGTAGGTTTAGGGTCAAAAAATTTAATGGCAAAAACTGCCAGCTGTGGAAGATGCAGATGGAAGATTATCTGTATCAGAGAGATTTGTACCAACCACTAAGTGGAAAGGCAAAGAAGCCGACAAGAATGACAGACACAAAATGGGATATTCTTGATAGAAAGGCACTTGTAACAATACGTTGTGCCTAGCAGCGTCGATAGTGTTTAATATTTCAAAGGAAATGACAACATAGGGTTTAATGTTGACATTGGCCAAACTATATGAAAAACCCTCAGCCTCAAATAAGGTATTTCTTATGAAGCATTTATCTAATATGAACATGTCAGAAGGAGGATCTGTTGCTGATCATGTAAATGAATTTAATATAATTATGAGTGAGTTAAGTTCTGTAGGGGTAACTTCTGATGATGAAGATAGGGCTTTGTTATTTCTGTGCTCATTGCTAGAAAGTTGGAATGGTTTAGTTATGGCCATTAGTAACGCTATCTCTAGATCTAGTAATTTAAAGTTTGATGATGTTGTTGGTGCAATCCTTAGCGAGGAAATGCGATGGAAAAGCTCTTGTGAGACATCAGGTAATGCTTTGACTACAGAGACTAGGGGAAGAAAAATGGAAAGAGGAAAGAGCCCTAGATATCATAGTAAGTCAAGGAAAGGTAGATCCAAGTCCATATCAAGGATAGTGTGTTGGAAATCTAGGAAGAAAGGAAACCTAAAGAAATACTGCAAGTCTTGGAAGGGAAAATAAGGAGAGGCATGACAAGAAAACAATCTTGAAGTGAATGTGACAGGTGATGTGTTGCAAGATGCTTTGATTCTTTCTTTCCAAAAAATTATTGATGCCTGGGTGGTAGATTCAGGGGCCTCATTCCATGCCACACCTGATAGGAAACATTTTCATGATTATGTTTAAGGATATTTTGGACGGGTTTGATTGGGTTATGATAAACCTTGTAAAATCAATGGAATGGGTACAATTTTCATAAAACAGCTGAATGGAAATCAATGGCTATTAAAGGCGGTAAGGCATGTCCCAGATATGAAGAAAAATATTATTTCAATAGGGTAGTTTGGAGGTAAAGGATGTGTGACTACTTTTATAGATACCACCTGGAAGGTCACTAAAGGATCCCTGGTAATAGAAGAAGGAGAAAAGGTTGGTACACTGTATTTATGCAATGGTATTTCTAATTATGTTAATGCTTTAACCTCTACAGGAGAAGATACGATATTTTGGCATCATAGGCTCGGACACATGAGTGAGAAGGGGATGTAGATTCTTCACTCAAGAAATTTGTTGCCAGGTTTTGAAGCATCTTCATTTAAAATTCTATGAGAATTATGTTTATGGAAAACAGAAGAGAATCAGATTCCTCAGAGTTGGGAAAGAAGAGAAGAGTGAAAAATTAGAGCTTGTGCATATAGATGTAAGGGGACCTACTGAGGTATCATCTCTTGGTGGCTCTCATTATTATGTTATTTTTATTGATGATGCAACTAGAAAAACCTTGATTTATTGTATTCGAAATAAATTTGATGTATTTGATATTTTCAAGAAATGGAAATCTTTGGTTGAAAATGAGACAGGAAAAAGGTTGAAGTGTCTCAGATCACACAATGGAGGTGAATATTGTAGAAAAGAGTTTGATAAGTACTATTTAGAGAAAGGAATTCCCAGAGATAAGACAGTTCAAGGAACACCACAAGAAAATGGCATGCCAGAAAGGATGAACAGGACAATCATGGAGCATGCAAGGTGCATGAGATTGCATGCAGGATTGCCTTTAGAATTTCAGGCAGATGCTATAGATATTATTGTTTATCTAATAAATAGAGGGCCTTCATGTTCCTTGGATGGTGGTATTCTAGAGGAGGCATGGACAGGTGAAAAGGTAAATTACTCTTTTTTAAAGACTTTTGGTTGTGAAGCCTTTGTCCACATTAATAAAAAGATAGAATAAAGCTTGAGCCCTAAATCAAAGAAATGTACCTTTATTGGATATGGTGTTAATGATTTTGGTTATCGCTTTTATGATTATGAAAAACACAAAATCATTAGGAGCAGAGATTCCATATTCAATGAAAAGGTGTTTTATAAGGATCATCTGCAGGAAAAGAAACAGGAAAAAGAAAATAGAGAATACACAGTGCTTGACGAGATCACAAAAAAAGTGATGGTGCCTGAATATCATAATGATCAACGGCTAGAACAATGACCACAACAACAAAAAGCACCTAAAACACATGAAGGTGGCATTAGAAGATCTCCCCGGATAAATAGACCCCTTGAACGATACTCTCCTTCATTATATTATGTACTATTGACTGATTCTGGTGAACCAGAATGTTTTGAAGAAGCAATACAGGTAGAAACCAGTAAAAAGTGGGAGTGAGCCATGAAAGAAGAGATGGACTCCTTAGCACATAACTAGACTTGGGAATTAGTCAAGTTACCTGCAAGTAAAACAACATTGCAGAACAAATGGGTTTACAAGTTGAAGGAAGAAGATGAAGGTAGAAAAAGGTATAGAGCTAGACTTGCGGTGAAACAGTTTGCATAGAAAAAGGGTATAGAATTTGATGAGATATTTTCTCCTGTTGTTAAAACGACATCAATCAGAACTATTTTAAATCTAGTAGAAGTTGAAGATTTTCATCTTGAGAAGTTAGATGTAACAAAATCCTTTCTCCATGGGGATTTGGAGGAAGAGATATATATGCAGCAACCACAAGGATATGAGGTAAAAGGGAAGGAGAAACTACTGTGCAGGTTGAAGAAGAGCTTGTATGGCTTCAAACTGGCTCCAAAGTAGTGGTATCTAATATTTGATAGGTTTATGTCTGAACAAGGTTATACTAGATGTCACTTTGATCATTGTGTTTATCTCAAAAGGAAAAATGATGGCAACTATATTATATTGCTATCGTATGTAGTCATACTTGTTGCAGGTTCTAACATGCAGGAAATAAATGTGCTCAAAAGAAAATTGGCAAACTCATTTGAAATGAAGGATTTTGGTGCTATAAAATAAATCCTTGGTATGAGAATAACTAGAGACAGGAAGAATCACAAATTAACATTTTCTCAAAGTGAGTACATAGAAAAGGTGTTGAAAAGGTTTAATATGCAGAATGCAAAACCAGTTAGTATACCTTTGGCCAGCCATTTTAAATTAAGTAAGGAGGAGTGTCCCAAGACTCAGGAAGAAATGGCTCATATGTCTAAAGTTCCATATGCATTAGTAGTTAGAAGATTAATGCATGTAATGGTCTGCACAACTTGATATTGCATTCAGTGGGAGTTGTAAGCAGGTACATGAACAATCCATGAAAAGAACATTGGATGGCAGTGAAGTGGATTCTCAGGTATTTAAGAGGTACCACAAATCAAGTGTTATGGTTTGGTGGTTCAAAAATTGATCTATAGGGATATGTTTATTTAGATATGGTGGGTAATAGAGATAATAGGAGGAGCACAACAGGGTATGTGTTTACTGTAGGTGGAACAATTGTCAGTTGGGTCTCAAAACTGCAAAGTGTTGTTGCATCCTCAACAATATAAGTAGAGTATGTTGCTACTATAGAGTCTAGTAAAGAAATTATTTGGTTACAAAGGTTTCTAGATGAATTGGGTAAGAAGTAGGAGTTGGGCAGGTTATACAGTGAGAGCCATAGTGCCATACATCTGGCAATGAACTCTGCATTTCATTCCAATACTAAACATATACAACTCAAGTACCATTTCATACGGTAAATGTTGGAAGATGGATAGTTGAAGCTGGAAACAATACACATTAGCAAGAATCTTGTAGACATGTTAACAAAATTTGTAACTAGGGAGAAACTGAGAAATAACCAAGTCCAAAGTGGAGTCATTGTCTAGCAAATGGAGTAGTGGTGGAGTTGCTATAATCAGTCTCCAAGTGGGATATTGTTGGGAGTGGAGCCTAATTATCTTTTGTATTCAAAGGTACATTGGACCCCAGTTCGCAATGGGACAGAAACACTGTCCATAGAATATTCATTGCAGGGTGGGGGGGTCCAGGGGGGGTGCGGCTGTGACCTTTGGGAGCCCCCCCTGGCGGGGGGATTGGGGGTAGCGCCCCCAAAGCTAAAAATAGATGTAAAATTGCCTTGTAAAATGTTGTAATTTCATAGTCAATCTAGGTCATTCATTAGGAGGAGATCTGATGGTAGAAGTTATGTTTAATTTAGGGTTTTTTGCCCTAGAAGGTAACCCCTTGCTATATATGAGGGAATTGTATTGCATTTATGTAGATATGTATTCTAAGTGAGGAAGAGAGAGCAGATTGAGAGTGAAGAGGGAATTATGACGGATCTGTTGTAGGTTGTATCTCTTCATTTTGTTGGATAATATAAAAGGAAGGACTGGCTGTTTCTCTGTGGACGTAGCCCAAACTGGCTGAACCACATATATTTTTGTCTCACTTGTTTTATGTGTTTTCTGTGTTTATATTTCTACAATATTTTATGTTTTCCATTTCTCTGTAGTATATAATCTTCTAACAAACAAGTCTCGAGGGTCGCTTTGGTGCCACTTTTACCACCGTCCAATCACCCCCATCATGGGGTTATACTTTTCTTATCGATTGAATTCTTCCGTGGCTATTTACATCAATGATTTGATGTGTACTACATTTTATCATCTATTTTTTGTTCATGTTCTTTAATGTTTTTCATCTGAGCTACTAACACATTAGGTCCTAGACATGTATGGTGATTGGTGTGCTGGTGGCATTATTGGATGGATTGGCAATGGGAGGAGGAGCGAGCATCTTTGTCCCTAGGATGTTTCGTGTGGTGACAGACAAGACTGTATGTACCAATCTAAATATAAATTATTAAATTCCTTTTATACTAATATGTTAAGTGTTTGATAAAATTTTCGAGTGAAATACATGACCATTATGTTTTTGAGAAATACCGTTTATTGTTATTTTTAAATGGGTAGTCTTGAAGAATTATGGGGCAGAAAACCATTTTTTGTTTTTCAAATTTATTTTTTTCTAATACAGGGTAGCTCAATATATTTTCAATGAAAATATGTAGTAATTCTCATATGTTAATATTTTAATGTTCTCATATGAAATGTGAATTCTTGTTAGACATTTTATACTTTGCATTGGTGTAAGTAACAAAAATTGTTAAGTAATTAGGAAACTCGCTGAGTCTACTTCACTTGTCAGGAAAATTAGTAACTCACTTATAACTCAACACATGTTTGACCAAAGTTGACAATCCTCTTACATATTCTTACATTCTCAAGCCATGGAAATCACGATTTTATCCAAATTCATTGTTGAACATGACTAGGAAACTTGGACATGATAGTTAGTGATTAATGATTAACTTTTTCTATACCTTTTGTTAGTATTCCTTTTATGTTGTTCAATATCTAGCCCCCGATAATGATGACGTGCTTCAACATTCATAGCGGACCATATTTGTCCTTTTGGTTCCTATATGTGATAGAGATGACTATAGGACCATAGTGCAACACCAGTTCAACTTCTATAAGGCATTGACTTGTAATATATTTTTCAGACACTTAATTTATTTTTTTTAGGTTTAATTCTCTCTCTTCATTGGCTTGTAAT
Organism: Pinus taeda; assembly: GCA_000404065.3. Classification (NCBI taxonomy): domain Eukaryota; kingdom Viridiplantae; phylum Streptophyta; class Pinopsida; order Pinales; family Pinaceae; genus Pinus; species Pinus taeda. The sequence continues at coordinate 164,489 of APFE030670721.1, read as the reverse complement.
TCTACTCCCATCCTTTGAGAAATCCCCTACAAAATGGGGATCTCCTTTTTCATATTTTCTAAGTTTCGAGATTTGATTGCAACCTCTTCATTGAGGGATTCTTTTTCTAATTGCCAAACAGACATCTCCATCTTCAAAAATTTTAGATATGTACTAGTGGCCAATGCCACAATGGAAAGGTTGTTTTTAACTCCTTCGACATGTAAATGTTTTTTTTCAAGGTATTTTACTTTATCAAAAATAATATTGAGAAATTGCATGCTTTCGTAATTTGTGCTTCCTAATTGCCCCCTTGCAATATTAGGTACAAGAAGTATGTTTTGAAGCTTCTCCATCTATACCTCCAATTCCTTTTTAAATATCATTTTAGAGGAAATATTATTCATCAATGATTTTTTTTATGTTTGATGTATGTGAATTATCCTTTCTAGTTCTAACACCCTCTCTTCCACGGCTTTATGCTCTCTGATATGTTTCTCACATTCAATTGATAATGTAGTTTTTTTGTTTTCCTTTTAACATAGTAGGCCATATAACTCTCCTATCTCAAGCTGACTATTTTTGAATTTTTTTGTCTCTCTTCGTAGTTTATTTTTCGAGTCATTTCCTTCTACTTGAAACAAGCAAACCTCCTTTTCTAAATTGCGTATTTGAGTACTTCATGTTGTAGGTTCATATTCATTTTTTTCTTTCACACTTTGGAAAAACCATATCCATTCATTGAGTTCTTCCACATGTCCATGTGAAATTTTCAACTCACTGCTCAAGTTCATGTTTTCTCTTTCAAGTTTAGAAACCCTTTTCTAGAAATTGTGCAAATTTACTTCAATAATGTTTATTTTCTTAGTGTGTTGATTCTCAACTATTAGGGTATGCTTCTCTTCCTGTAGATTCTGAGCAAGTATGTTGGGTTGTGTTATATTCTTTCCATCTAGTTATCAGGGGGTTTGAAGGGCACCCGTAACCCTACTTTATGGGGTCTGTGGCAGCGCCCCAGAAAATTTTGGTTTTGGACCCTCTGTTAAGTTGGGCAGACCCACCTATGGTTTTGTGCATGATTTTCGCACATGTTTTTTTTGGATTCGATGGTTTTTGGTCCATGGTATTGGACGCAATGGTTTTCGGTCCATGGTATTGGATGCTTTAGCATGGGTCCATGGTATTGGATGCTTCAGCATGTATAAATATGTATTGTAACATTGAAAGGAACATAATGAAAAATCAAGCTGGTAGTCTCGGTTTTGTGATCCAGTGGGAAAATCTCTATGTATATGTGTTTTATGTCTTATGCTTTTGCATTGTTTATTTTCCTATGTTTTAGAATTCGTATACAGGTAATTTCTGTATGGGGTTAAAACCTACATTTGGTATCAGAGTAGTTTTGGGTTCAAGGGGACACCTTTGTTGCTGAGGGGTTTCTCTTGGGCCTATGGTAAACCCTGTTTAGTGGGAGATTTGTGAGATCGATTCTGGTGGTGAAAGAAGATGGCGAGTAGTGGAAAAATAAAGATCGATAAATTTAATGGTTAGATTTTTGAGTTGTGGAAACTCAAGATGGTGGATCTGTTGGTGGATAAATACTAGTGGATCGTGGTAGATCTGGGTACTAAACCAACGGGAGTGTCCGATGAAGAATGGAAAAAGTTGTATCAGAAGGCAAAGAGCACAATACAATTGTGTGTCTCAGATTCAGTATCGGTGAATGTATTAGGGAAAGCTATGGCGAAGGCTTTGTGGGACAAGTTAGGGACTTTGTACCAATCTAAGTCTCTAGTGAATGAACTATTCTTGCAGAAAAAGCTATATAACCTGAGGCTGAAAGATGGAGACTCGGTGACAGATAATTTGAATGCATTTAATACTATGGTAAGTCAGTTAGCATTTGTTGATATTAAAATTTCAGATGATGATAAGTGCATTAGTTTGTTGTGTTCTCTACCAGATTTGTGGGATTATCTAGTTATTGCAATAAATAGCAATGCAACTGCCTTGCATTTTGATGAAATAGTCTCATCCTTGTTGACGGAGGAGATGAGACAGAAAAATATGGAGAGCCAAAATGGTGATGCCTTGTATGTACACGGGTGGACCTAGAACAGAAACAAAAATAAGTCATCGAGTGGGAGATCTAAATCTAAAGGGAGATCTAAATCTCTAGGAAAACCTGTAAATGTGGGTTGCTGGAAATGTGGAAAGGAAAGGCACTACAAAAGGGATTGTAAATCTAAAGCTCTTGACAAAGGAAAGGGATCTGATGAGGCTCCTTCTGCAGAGGCAAAAACCACCTCAAATGAAGGTGGGGATGTGTACTTGGCTTCTTCAAGTACACATGTAGATCATGAGGCATGGTTGATTGACTCAGGTGCATCCTTTCACTTCACTCCACATGGAGAGTGGTTCCACGAGTATGAGAAATATGATGGTGGTGATGTCTTCTTGCAGGATGATAGGAAGGCTAGAATCATTTTTCGTGGAAAGGTAAATTTGAAGTTGCAAGGTGGAAGGGTTAGAACACTTACGTTGTTCTACATATTCCTACATTGGCCAGAAATCTGATTTCTATAAGCAAGTTGGATGATGCAGGTGTAAAAACAATGTTCGAGAAGGATACTTGCAAGCTGGTTGAAGGAGCACTGGTATTGATGCAAGGAGTTTAGATTGGAACTCTGTAAAAGCTACAAGGTAGCATTGTTATTGATGGGTGCAATAGTTTCATAGTTCCTGAAAGTTGAGCAGAAAATCTAGTGGTCTCTGGAGAGAAGACCATCTTGTGGCATCAAAGGCTTGGAAATATTGGAGAAAAGGGCCTTAAGATACTTCATGGTAAAGGTATGGTAGAAGGTATGAGTAATAGCTCTCTGGATTTTGGTTTCTATGAAAATTGTGCATATGGGAAGTAGAATCGGGTGAGCTTCCCCTCTGGTAGTAAGAGGGTGAAACAGATATTAAAACTTGTGCACAGTGATGTGCTTGGACCTGTGAAGGTTCCATCACTAGGTAAGTCTATGTACTATAAATCATTTATACATGACTTCTCAAGGAATACATGGATATATTTCCTTAAGAAGAAATCTGAAGCCTTTGACAAGTTTAAAAAATTTAAGGCTTTGGTGGAAAACCAGACAGAGAAGAAGACAAAGGTGAGCAGGACTGATAACGGTGGAGAGTTTTGCAGTAAGGAATTTGAAGAATTTTGTAAGAAGTGTGGTATAGCACGGCAAAAGACTACTCCATATACACCTCAGCGAAATGGAGTTGTAGAAAGAATGAATAAGACATTGATGGAAAGGGCAAGAAGCATGCTCAGTGGTGTCGGGTTAGGATAGGAATTCTGGGTAGAGGTGGTGGATACTACATGTTACTTGGTCAGTAGGTCACCTTCATTAGCATTGGAGGATAAGACTCCACAAGAGGTATGGACTATTAAGAAACCCTCTCTTTCACATCTGAGGGTATTTGGATGTGATGAATATGTACATGTTCCAAAGGAGAAATGAACCAAGTTGTAGAGTAAATTTGAAAAGTGCATCTTTATTGGGTATAAGGATGGTTTAAAGGGTTATAAGCTTTGGAACCCAGTCACACAGAAGGTTGTGTACAACCGAGATGTGCTGTTCAGAGAGGTGAAATATGTTATTAAACATGAAGTCCAACCAAAGGAACCTCAGAAGATAGAGTTTGAGCTAAAGGAGGAAGAATCAGACTCTATAGAAGAGGAGGAATCAAAAGATGAAGAGCGACAAACTCCGGCTATGAGAAGATCAGTTGGAGAAAGAAGATAGCCTGAAATGTATAGTCCATCTGCTTTTTGTTCAAATTTTTCTTTATCTATTACTAATGATGATCCCAGAACTGTGAAGGAATCAGTAGATTCAGAGGATGGAAAACTTTGGAAAGAGGCCATGGTTGATGAAATGGCATCTTTGAATAAAAGTGGGGCTTGGGATCTGGTGGAGTTGTCAGTTGGAAGGAAACCCATTGGTAGCAAATGGGTGTTCAAAAAGAAGACAAATGCAGAAGGAAATGTGGAGAAATACAAAGTTCAGTTAGTAACAAAAGGTTATTCCCAGGTGCCAGGAATTGATTTTGGTGATATTGTTTCTCCTGTTGCCAAGGTAAATTCTTTTAGATTACTTTTATCTATTGTTGCTACTTTTGATTTTGAGGTAGAATAGATGGATGTGAAGACAACATTTCTTCACATGGATTTAGAAAAGGAAATCTACATGAAACAACCTGAAGGCTTTGCAGCGAAGGGTAAGAAAGAACTGGTATGCAAGTTAAAGAAGTCTCTATATGGGTTAAACCAGTCACCAAGGATGTGGTATCAGAAATTTGATACATTTATATCGGGACTTGGCTTCATCAGAAGCAAAGTAGATCACTATGTGTATTTTAAATTAATTGGTGACCGTGTTATTTATCTGGTCTTTTATGTGGATGATATGTTGCTGGTTGGAAATGACAAAGAAATTATATAGGATTTGAAGACCCAATTGTCCTCCAAATTCAACATGAAAGATCTCCATGCTGCAAACTATATTTTGGGCATGGAAATTAAAAGAGATCGGGCAAAGAGGAAGCTTTGGTTAAATCGTAGGAAGTATGTTGAGACAATACTACAGAGGTTTAATATGCAGGATAGTAAACCAGTGAAGGTTCCTATTCCTCTAGGTGTGAGGTTATCTGTTGAATAGTGTCCCAAGACACAAGAAGAGGAAGAGGACATGTCCCGTGTTCTATATGCAAGTGCAGTCAGTAGCTTGATGTATGCAATGGTCTGTACTAGACCAGACATTGCACATGTAGTGGGAGTATTGAGCAAGTTTATGTCAAAACCAGGGAAGGAGCACTGAACAGTAGTGAAGTGGGTTTTCAGGTATTTGCGTGGCACTAGTGATTATGGTTTGTGCTACCAAGGAAGACCAGGATTGGACAAATTGTTGGATATTCATGGCTTTGTTGATGCAAACTAGGCTGGAGATCTGGATCAGACAATATCTACAAGTGGGTATGTGTTTAACCTATTTGGAGGTGTAGTCAGTTGGATGAATAAGAAACAATCTATAGTGGCACTATCAACTACAAAGGTAGAATACATGGCAGCCACTCATGCAAGCAAGGAAGCAGTTTGGTTGCAGAGATTGTGTTCAAGTATGGGGTTAGTAC